>JAODAL010043090.1:0-34186 GCA_025379985.1 Phyllomedusa bahiana | reverse complement strand
GTTCCACCACACCCAAAATGCTCTATTGGATTGGATCTGGTGCCTGGGGGGCCATTTAGTACAGTGAACTCTTTGTCATGTTCAAGAAACCAGCCCTGGATGATTCCACTTTATGAATGGCGCTTTATCCTGCGAAAGTGGCCATCAGAGTTGGGTACTTTGTGGTAAAAAAGGGGATGGACATGGTCAGCAAAAATACTCGGGGAATGTGGGGGGTTGCAACGATGCTAAATTGGTACCAAGGGGCCCAAAAGTGCCAAAAAAATTTTCCCCCACACCATGACACCCCACCCCCCAGCCTGACCTTGAAAAAGGCAGGATGGATCCATTTTCATTTTGTTGACGAAAATTTTGACCCTACCACCTGTCCAGCAGAAATGAGCTCTCGACCGGAAACGTTTTCCAATTTCTACTGTCCAATTTCGAAAAGTTTGGGGAAAATTGGAGCCTCGTTTCCTGTTCTTAGCTGAAAGGAGGGCACCGGGGGGTTTCTGGTTTGGCCCATCTCCCCTCAAAGTTCCCCGTATGTGTCAAGATGCTCTTCTGCCTCCCTTTGGGTTGTAACGGGGGCTTTTTTGAGTCACTGTTGCCTTTCTATAGCTCGAACCGTCTCCCCATTCCCCTTTTGACCTCTGGCATCAACAAGGTTTTCCCCCCACGGGATGCGTCAGATGTTTTTTCTTTTCGGACCATTCTCTGTAAACCTAGAGATGGTTTTGTGGTGAAAACCCCAGGAGATCACAGTTCTGAAAACCAACCAGCCCCTGGCCCCAACAACCATGCCACGTTAAAAGGGCCCTAAAATCACTTTCTTCCCATATGTGGGGTTTGAACTGCAGGAGATTTTTGACCATGTCACATCCCAAAAAAGCATGAGTTGCCGCCATGTAAAATTGGCTGATTAAAATTAATTTTAACGAGCAGTTGGAAGGTGTCCCAATAAAGGGGCGGTGAGTTATATACACACACAAACAGCATACACATATATATATATATATATATACATACATAATACTAACATGCATAAATATACCTCACCGCCACTTTATTGGTACACCTTCCAACTGCTCTTTAACATTTAAATTTCTAATCAGCCAAAAAGGGGCCAACTCTGCATTTAGGCAGTAGACATGGTCAAGAAATCTCCTCAGTTAAACCGAGCATCATATGAAAGAAAGGTGATTTGAGTGCCTTTGAACGGCATGGTTGTTGGTGAGGGGGCTTCTGAGTATTTCAAAAACGGATCTCCGGGGTTTTTTCACGCACAACCATCTCTGGGGTTTACAGAGAATGGTCCGAAAAAAAAAAAAACCCGTGTGGGAGTCCCTTTGGGGAAAAGCCTTGTTTTAAAGCCCAAGTCAAAATAGAATGGGCAGACGGTTTGAGTGATGAAAGGGAACAGTGACTAAATAGCCACCCGTTACAACCAAGGTAGAGAAACATCCTAACCACAGTACGGCGAACTTTGAGGGGATGGAAAAGCAGCAGAAGACCACACCGGGGGCCATCCTTTTAGCTAAGAACAGGAAACTGAGGCTCCAATTTGCCCCAAACCATCGAAATTGGACAGTAGAAATTGGAAAAACGTTCCCGGTCGATGAGTCTCGTTTTTGCTGCAACATTCGGATGGGAGGTCAGAATTTGGCGTCAACAACAGGGAAACATGGGTCCCCTGCCCTTGTACAACGGTTTTAGGCTGGTGGTGGGGGTGTCATGGTGTGGGAATATTTTCTTGGCACTCTTTGGGCCCCTTTTGGTCCCCAATTGAGCATCGTTTTCAACACCTTTTGGGAATCTTGCCCACGAAGAATTTAGGGGAGTTCTGAAGGAAAAGGGGGTCCAACCCGTTACTAGCATGGTGTACCAATAAAGTGGGCCGGGAGTGTATATATAAATATATATATATATATATTAATATATATATTATAAAATATATATATAATATAATATATATATATATATATATAATATATATATAATACACACAATGCACACATATATATACCACACACATCACACATATACACATTATATACACACACATATATAATATATACACTACATCATAATATTTAACACAACACATACACCATATAAACATATAACATACATGCATACATATATACACATATACACAAAAATATACACACATGCAAACCACAAACAATAACACACACATGCATACACAAATACCATTATACACACACAAGCATAAAATACATTAAGTACAATTTTATTTATAAGATTTTGTGGGTTGCCCCTAATTATACTATTTAGACAGGTCTTACAGTGAGGGTACCCCTCACTTGAGCCCCCTGGGGGAACCCGTGGATGATGATGATATGCTGCTGCTGTTGCCTCCAAGGGTGAGTAGTTCTGGTCCAGGGCCCGACATGCACAGCAGGGGGGGAGCTCCTACTCACTGCTTCCACTGCCAGGCTCTCGTGCTCACGCGGCTGCAGCACAGAAAGTCCTGACAGTCGGGAGCCACAGGGGAGTGACAGGCGCCCCCTCCTCCCTGCAAAACACCGGAAAACTGGTGCGGGTCGCTCTCCTCTGCCTCCCTGCACTGAATAATGGCTCTGAGCTGTGTGTTTAGAGGATTCACATACAGCTCAGGAGATCGTCGGAGCTGCAGGCACATAGCAGCTGCCTACAACCCGACGATCTGAGATTCGGGGCACAGGCAGGATTGTTCATGCCCCGAATAAACTAGCCTAGCGATGCCCCTGATCCTGCCGGTCTCTGATTGGCTTCATCTCTGCACATGTCATGCAGGCTATGCCCTTCTTCCTCCCAGAGTTCTTTGCCCCATGTAATGCCATGTGCTCGCAGCCATTTTATCAATGAAAAGCACACTTCTTTCACCCGAAGTACCCCAAACTTCGACTTCATTCAGAACCGAAGTTTTCCTGAAATTCTAAATGAATTCCACTTCGTTAGAATCAATTCGCCCATTTCTACTTACAATCCACAAGGAAGGGGGAAAGAGACAGAAGGTGAGGGGCAGACATGTTTGTGGAGGGTGTAGTGACACCGGGGATATTGTAGGTTATTGGATGGGTCTTCAGGTTGCTTTTGAAGCTGATGTGTTGGGGCAGTGAGTTCCAGTGTGGAGGATGCACAGGAGAAGTCTTGGAGATGGTTGTGTGAGGAACTGACAAGAGGAGAGCATAGAAGAAGGTCCTGTGAGGAGCGGAGATTGCTTGAGGGGAGGTTTCTGGAGATTAAGGCAGAGATGCGTGGAGGGGAGAGGTTACAAAGAGCCTTGTAGGTCATGGTTAGTAACTTGAACTGAATTCGCTGAGGCAATGGGAAGCCAGTGAAGGGATTGGCAGAGGAGAGAGGCAGAGGATTATCGACGCGAAATGTGAACGAGACATGCAGCAGAGTTGAGGATGGATTGACGGGGAGCAAGAGTGCTAGATGGGTGATCACACAGAAGGATTTTGCAGTAGTCTAGGTGGGAGATGACAAGGGCATGGACCAGCATTTTTTGTAGTATCAGGGTTAAAGAATGAGTGGATTTGTGAGATATTTTTCAAGTGGAGGCGGCAGGTGGAGGTAAGGGTTAGAATGTGTGGTTTGGTTGGTTATAAAAAGGGGAGACCTCCACATCATTTTTTTCTTAGATTTATTATTGAACAGTCACCCCCACAACCCCCCCCCCCGAGCATGGGGACTCCCTCTTTTTTCATAACCAATAAAAGTAAAACCAGCACTTGCAGGCTGACACTATCAGGATGGGGATTGGGGACCCATGGATACTCGCTGTCTTTAATATCCCTAAAAATATCAGCCCACAGCTGGCCCCAGAAGATGGACCATCATATAAGAGGGATCCCACTTCTGATGTTGGAATCCCGCTCTCCCAGTACCATGGTAGTAATTTGAGTACTGTGGGAGACAGGAGGTTCAGTGTCAGCATTGGGCCGGGGATGACAAAAACACCACTGGACTGACACAAACTCGAGTGGAATAGTGATATAGTTGCATATGTCTGACGACTCATATTAGTAACACTGGAGTAATAAAAAAGTGATAAAAAACACCCAAACACACAAAAAAACAAACACTTTATTTTAATGAACACTCCCTGACAACATCCCTCGTTGACCATTTTACTAAAAAAAAAAGCTGACCCAGTGCTGATCTGACAAACTCAAAGAAAAAAATTCCATTGTAATCGATGTGTTACTGTAGTCCAAGGAGAAACTCTTTTATTGAAAAACGGAAACTAGAAAAAACATGAAAGTGTTTTAAACTCGATCTCTGCAACACCTTGACGATCATGCAATTCCGGTCGATGACAGTTAGGACTTTACTTCAGATTTTGTGGGGGTAAGGCCACAGATTGAAACACCTATCTCCAGGGGTTGTTTCTCTGCCCCCCTCCCACCAAGATATCATGCCTGTAAACTGTAGCCTGTACCACCTCTTCTGTCCATACTCACTCACTGTGTCATGTGGCCTTAAAAGAAGCAGAAAATACAAACTCCATCTATTACCCAAAGGGGAGTCTTACAGAGGGTGAGTAATGTAGAGAGAAGTTGGTGTGGCCATGAGGATTTAATTAAACCCCCCCCCCCCCCCCCCCCCCCCCCCCCACGCAGATTTTGCAGGCAAATTCTTTACAGGATGAGTTGTTGGAGGACATACATTGTTGTGCAGGTCATGAATGAATGGAGAAGAAAAAGGAAAGATAACAACTTATCAAAGAAGTTTGAAAGTTTATGAACCCTTTAATTTTTTTTAAATTTATATTTCTGTATATATTTCACACAGACTACATCAGATTTCCACATGAGTCCAAGTATCATCATTTAAAGGGAAACACTCGTGACAAACTTGAATACATTTATTGTACGTATATCACCAGGTTGGAAATGGAGAATTAGCTCCTGCAGGCAATCAGGTGTTCATGCCGAGATAATTCTCAGTAGCATCAAATAAAGGGGACTTCAGGCTGCTGTGAGGGGAGGATGATACAACTGTCCCCTAATATGTGTATTACAAAGTTGTATACATTCACACAATGCAAAAACTAATTTTATTGATTGATGTAATTTATAGGACCACTGTATTTTTTCATTAGTTTTCACAAAAAAAAAAATAGATATATTGCTCTAGATACACAGTCATTTTGCCTATACCTCGCAGATTGATTTACAGGACTTCATCCTCTGCTGCACTGCGGTTCCATGTTTCATAGAAATGCATAGAGAGACAGAATTTCCTGATCAGACGTGCGGTCATGTGACCTCACAGCAGAGACTTTTGCATCAATGCTTAGAAATCTGTATGCCATGTGGCAGGGAATGCCAAACGTTTACCGACGATTACAGTGTAGCGTTAAAAGAAATTTCTTGAGTAAACCCCCCCCCCCCCCCCCCCCCCCCCCCAACACACACAACACCCCCACAAACAACTAAAAAATAAACCACAAAACCATGGAAAAAAAACCCTGCAGTGTTCATTTACTTAAAAAAAAATAAATAAATAATAATAATAATAATAAAAAAAAACATTCTTTTAACACATGCAACTTGAGTCAGAATTTATTTTACTCCTAAATGGGAAAAGTACAATTTTAATTTTTGATAGAAATTTTTGATGAAAATTATAGAAGTTATTATATCATGGAAATTCAGAACACTTAACTAGGAGATGAATTTTCAGTCGCCGAATATCATGATTATCAGGAGAAAAATAAATTTTGCAGAAGTTATTTCTTAAATAAATAGTAACAATAATTGGAAAGGAATATAAATATCAAACTTACTTTTCTGCATGATTTCACTGACCAATAGACAAAGAAAAAATATTAAAAAAAAAGAAAACCAAAAAAAACTTTATCACAACAAATTTAACCAATCAAAGCAAAAACTGATTCACGCATCACCATAACAAAACCATAGATTTGGGGGGGGGGGGGGAACAGCTTGTTGATTGCTTTTATGTACAGCTATAGTACTTGAGGCATAACATAAATTCAACAGTTTTTAAAAAGGCCATAAATGTATGCCATAGAAGAAATAAGGAAAGTAGAGAGCAGACATCAAAAACAGGTGAAACACCTAATAGGCCTGAAAAAGTGACAAAAAGCATGAAGCTAGAGCGATAGGAAGGTTGAGAATGCTGCGAGGAGGGGTGACCCTCAAGAATCAACTCACTGGTAGGGCCCCTGAATCTAACTCTACACTCGGTGGACCCAGGAATCAACTCCACTGGTACTTCTTTTTATGAGACCCCAAATGCACAAATTCACACTGGTGGGCCCCTGGCACCACAGTCTAAAACTGGTTCGATCTGATCTATTATGATAACCACATACAGAAGAGGGGGTACATACATAGGTATGCCTTCTCTCTGTTAGCATCTATCTGATTTAGGGAGACAGCTAAACCAAGAAGTCTGACTTCTGAATAGAGAGTGACTTGCATGTATAACCACCTGTAAATCTCTTTTTGGCTGAATGGGTGGATTGTGGAGGTTCCCTATGTATCAGGGCTGGTGGGAACCCCAGAGGATAGGCCTAATATACCCTCCTAATAATATGGCCGTAAGTAGTGGTCTAACAACTAGAAACTCTCCAAATTAGCAGAATTTAGAAGCTACAGCATTCCATGTTCATCCAAACAGAGAGCTGTAAAGCTAATTCTAAAGAGTGATACATCAATTGACATATCTTAGAGATGTGTCCTTTCAATATAACTATGAATACGCTATATCCTCTACCATATTCAACTGTTGAAAAGTACTTACATACAATGTGGAACTCCTTCCACTGTGGATTTTATACTAAAAAAAAAAAATAATACAGTGGGATGATCAATAACCTCTTCCCCTTATTTGCCTCCTTGAGCTATTACTTCTATTTCCTCTCTAATTTCTATACCTTTCCTTTGGAATAAGAATTCCGATACACTTTGAAAAACCCTGGACACCTGACTCCTTAGTTTGGCTGTTCTGTAGATAAGGTAGGAAGAATGTAGAACTGGTAGAAATTCCAATACAATATGAAGCTGTGCAAGGTTCATACAGTAAAAATAGTAAAAAAAGAGAGAAACAAAATGTCCAGTGGAATATGTAGTGTCTGACCACACCACTATATATATTCCCCCAACTTACATCCTTCCCCCCCATATATGAAGTGAGAAAACTAATTTCAGTTTACTGAGTAATCGATGTCTCCAACTGTATGCGTTAAGTTAATCGCTCATCCTTCATCCTTGTTGTGTGAAGGTACAATGATGTGAAGAGGAGGACTGATGAGATGAGATAGAAAAGGAATGGGGTGAAGGCTCCTAAAGTATAATTGTATACAGCATTAGTAATACCACAACTTATGAATAGACACTCTGTAGTTGCATTGTATGATCCACCTTTTGCCTCCCTATGGTGATAGCCAATCAACAATGGTAGCAAGGCAAAGTGAAAAGGATAAGACTTATACTGAGCGCGCTGCAATTGCAATTAACCAGTCTCTGGCTCCATATCCTCTTCAGGATAGAGGAACAGTCTGCGTTTGGGAGTTTAGGCCAATCTTCGATAGAAAGTGAACTGGAGAGCAGACTGGTTTACCAATATTGACTAAAGGCAAAGAAAGCATAAACCGCATCCATGATAACCAGAGCTAGTTGTGAAAACAGGTGTCTCAGGAAGAGCCTAACCACAAACAAATATACAGTAATAGAACATTGAGTGCTTATCCTTGAAATCCCAAGAGAAGTTACAATTTGGTCAACAGCATGTCATATTCTTCTTTCCACAGTTTGATCTTAATGACTACTATGATAATGAACTGCTGTCACCAGTAGGTATAGAAAAATCAGTAAAATGGCCAAAAGACCCAGATACAGGACCCTGTCTTTTGTGTCATCCTCAGTAGAGTCATCCATCTCTTCTGTACTATGTGGATTATACAGATTAACTAAAGGGTTTAAAGATGAATTTATGTCATTTATTCAAATTTACCAATAATACATTGCGAATTTACAGAGGTATCAGATACTGGCTGGAATAGTAAAAAATAATTATATAATAAATATAATTCTTACAAATGCAAAGTAGATCCTCTAGCACAGCTCAATTACAGGTCAATACAAAGCCTTGAGAATGAAATATAAAAAAAAATGTTTTATTAACAAATTAGTCACTTTGTAAATATAGTATATGAAATTACTTTTATTGTGCTGATCCAAACAGATATTACTGAGTAAACTACAAAAAAGCTAAAACTTCTCTTGAACTAATTCATGAACCCATTATTGCCACAGCCAGTTTTGACCTTCCTAACAGAGTCCCATTTTTTTTAAATCTGACATGCGTCAATTTATGTGAGAATTACTTTTTGATATTTTTACCTATCCATGTGATTCAGAGAATGTTTTCTAGTGACACATTGTACTTTAAGTTAGTAAGAAATTCTGGTCCATACAATCCTTTTTTGTTTGAGGAAAATAGAACCCTTAGAACTATGGAAATATTTGCCAGGTAAGTTCAATATAACGTTTTTTTATTTTTTAGACACTAGGGGGCTTAGAAATTTAGTTTAATTTTTCACATTTTCAAGAAAATTTGCGACATAAATTTGCGATTTTTTTTTCTATTGACCAGTCCAGGCCTGACGTGGTTTTGAGGACCTGTATGTTTGATATCCCCATAAATGACTCCATGCAAGAAACTGCAGCCCTTAAAGTATTAACAATTTTGGAGGTTTGTCAACCCATTAGCAGTTTCTACAGAATTAAGTCAAAGTGGAGGTGAAATTTCAAAATGTACCTTTTTTTGCAGGTTTTCAATATTTATCCATTATTCACTGGAATACGGTAGATGTGACTAGGGAATGAAACTCAACATTGATTCCCCTAATTCTACAATTTTTAAAGATATTCCATACGTGGCCCTAGGGCGCTATTTGGCTCAACCGCAAGCCTCAGCAGTTAGGAGCGCACCCTACTCATTTATGATTTTCTCTTAAGCACATATTCAGCGTGTGGACCCCCTATAGGTAGCTAAATCTTAATAAACCAGCTAAAAAAGACAAATATTGAGAAAATACACCCTTATGGAATAAATCCAGGAGGTGTACGTGAGTACTATCAGCCCCACAGTGTTTCACAATTTATTATTTTTTGTGTTCGACTGTGAAAATGAAAAAAAAATATATATTTTCCAACATTCTGCAGTTTTATCTGAAAATGTTTCATTTTTGCCAAAAGCACCCTAAAATTTGTTGCGCAATTTTTTTTCTATGTTTTGCAATACTTATATGTGGGGTAATTGCTGTTTTTTTGGATTCATGGCATAGGTGTACAAGGGAGGAGCATATTTGGCTTTTGTGTTAACCCGCCTCCGCCCACTATTTGATGGATGACAGCTTGATTTACAAAGCCCCAAGATGTCACCCGCCAGGAGCCCCCCCCCACTCTTCAAAAAAAATAGAAAACCAAAACAAAAAGAAAAACAAAAAATAAAAATGAAAAAATAAATCGCCTCATCTTGTGATTCAACCTCCCTTTATTGGATCTATGAATAGTGGTGTATTTTGGTGCACAGGTGTTCTTACTTTTTTTTAGCATTGGGCCATGAAAATGGGGGGAAAAATGCAGTCAGTTGTTTTTGGGCTTCATTTTGACAGCGTTCGTCATGCATTATAAATGACAGGATAACAACTGCAGTTATATAAATTTTATGCCATGTTTGTTATATGTTTTTATTTTTTTTCCAAAAAAAAATAAATTTGAAAAAAAATTGTGCCTTTAGTGTCATAGTCTGAGGCCAAAATTTTTATTTTTTGTTTTTTGATGATAAAGAGCTTGTTTTTGGGGGGGTGGTTTAGTTTTTATTGGGCCATTAGGGGTGCATTAAAGCTTTGATATTTTATAAAGGTTTTTTGTGGGTTTTTGAACAAAATACAGAATCCTGGTAGTGTTTTGAATTTTATTTCCAGCGGTCTTGTGTGGTTAAATGACATGTAGATTTAACATCGGTCGATACAGAGATCCCCAAATTTTATACTTTTTTAATGTTTTACTGCTTTTACAAAATTTAAAAATACTATTATTCAAAAAAAGAAAATTCATTTTTGCATCAACATAGTCTGAAAGCCATAATTTTTTCTGTATACGGGTTGTGTATTTGGCTTGTTTTTTGCGGGATGAGTTTAAGATTTTTTGATGATTTTAAATCTGTTTTTTTTGGAAAGTAAGGTGAAAAAAATACTGCAATCCTAGAACTGTTTTTTGTTTTAATTTTTAAAACCCCCAAGGACAAAGCCCGTTTTGACCTTTTACAAGCCCATTTTTGAAATCTGACAGTGCAATTTATGTGAGAATAACTTTTTGCCTTTTTCCTATTCATGGGGGATTAGAGATTTTTTTCTTGTGACACTTTTGCTTTAAGTTAGTAAGAAATTTTTATCCTAATCTTGTTTGTTTTTGAAAATATCAAAATTTCATGAAAATTTGGAAAAATTTTTCGATTTTGAAAGTTGCAAAATTTCGGTGCAAAACAGATAATTATTCCCAACTTTATTTTATTTTGATCTTTTTTTGGGGGATTGGGTTTTTAAAGGGGAAAGGGCGGGGTGTACTATTTTTATTTTATTTTTCGTGTTTGTGTTTTCTTGTTTTTCACTTTTTTTTTCTTTTTTTCACTTTTTCACATTTTTTTTTTTACTTTTCCCCATAGGGGATTTGAATGAGAGATCTTTAGATCTCTCATTCAATAGGAATCAGTGCATAGTTTGTTGCTATGACTGGTTCCTATGACAACTGTCAGTCACGATGCCGGGCCATGCCCACAGGGCACGGCCGGGCATCGTGACGTCACAGACAACCCGGAAGGCATTCTCTGCCTTCCGTGCTGTCTGTCAGAGGGCAGGAGCTGCACGGATCGCCCGATCCGTGCGCTGCTGCCGCTGACAGAGACGCAGGAGGAGCGATCTCCTCCTGCGTCTCCCTTAGTTATTGCGACCCGATGTCGCGATAATTAAGGGGTTAACCGGCCCCCCCCGGAGCGATCCCCGGTCGGGGCCGACGCTGCGGGATGTCAGCTGTAATATACAGCTGAGATGTCAGCTGTAATATACAGCTGACAACAACCCCCGCCCCCGCCCCGATCGAGCGAACTCTGCCTTAGAGTTCGCGCGATCCTCAGGACGTATCCATACGTCCAGGTGCGTTAACCCCCAAACGACCTGGACGTATGGATACGTCTAAGGTCGTTAAGGGGTTAACACCACTCACCGGGCTGTACACTCCACAAGTTAGCTTTACTCCTTTGGACGATACAATTACGTCAATATCCAATTTATATAGGTTTCTTTTTTATGTTGCACTTTTTATAAAATTGTTTTTATTGTGTAAAAGACTATTTACGCATCACTGTCTTCTGATAGCCATACATTTTTAATTTTCCACATACAGAGCTGTGCAAGCACTTGTTTTGCAAAATGAACTGACTTTTTTATCGGTAGCACTTTTTGATCACTTTTTATTCCATTTTACTTGCTGCAGGATGAACGAAAATCTCTTTTTTTTCTCTTTTTTATGGAGCTCACTGTGCAAGTTAAATAATGTGACTGTCACAAAGTGAGCGAGGTCAGTTTATTCTGTCATGAACCAGCGGTGTCAGCATGCACTGACACCTCCTCTACAGTATCCCAAGAACTGGCTTCAGAGGAGGTATCCAGAGATTCCCAGGTAACTTCTTGGACCTGGGAAGCAGAAAGAGAAACAGTAGGCAAGGGGAGACGTGGGCGAGAATCAGAGATGTCTTGACAGACTAAAGGCTCTTCTTGCGCTTGAGGTTCTTCCACCGGCAAAACAGGCAGAGAAATGGATGGGCGGGACTGCTCCAGATGGGCGGATTTGAGGCAGCGTGAGTGGCAATGCTCACTCCACTGGACAACGTCACCCTTTTTCCAATCCAAGGATGGACCGTGAAGCTGGAACCACGGAAGGCCAAGCAGGACTGGAACAGATGAACTGGGCAGGACGTAGAATTAAATTTTCTCCTGATTGGAACTTCCAATTTTCAAAGAGACAGGCTAGGTACAGAACTGGACTGGCATCTTCAGGATCTCCCAGTTGACGAATGAGAAATGCAGGGGCTTCTCCAGAAGGGAGACAGGTAGGCAGAACTTCTCCCATAGAGACAGGTGGATGAAGTTTTCAGAAGAACCAGAGTCCAGAAGAGCAGGGACTTTAAAGGCAGCACCAGATGATAAATGGAGGGAGACTGGAGTGGTCAGATGAGGAGGAGAAGTACCATCATTCAGGGTCACCTCACCAACGAAACCTTGGCACTTGGATTTTCAGGGTGCAAACGGGCAGATGGGACAGTTCTTTAGGTAGTGCCAGGCACCGCCACAGTACAGGCACAGGTTCAAGCTGCTTCTACGGGTGCATTCCTCTGCGGAGAGATGACTGCGGTTGAATTTCATGGGCTCATCTTGTGGGAAAGCAGGTGCCTGGTGAGGAAAACTTGGGGTTGCAAGTTCAAGACACTGAGGCTTACGAGGTTGGGATGACGTAGACTGTTGGTGAAGCTCTAGCTTCCTTTCAGCAAAACAGATGTCCATCCGGATGGCCAGAGCGATGAGGTCATCCAGGGTAATAGTTTAGTCATGGCTAACCAACTCATCTTTGATGCATCCATTCAGGTTCCCCCCAGAAGGCAACATCGAGAGCCTTGTTGTTCCAAGCAAGCTCAGAGGCCAGGGTACAAGACAGGATGTGATACTGGCCCACAGTGGAGTCGCCTTGACAGAACCAGAGCACAGATGATGCAGCAGAGGATATGCGCCCAGGTAGCTCAAAGATCTTGCAGAAGGTGCTCAGAAATTCTTGGAGGATCCCTGTCAGCAGATCCCCTTTTTCTCAAAGAGGTGAGGCCCAGGCCAAGGCTTTGCCTAACAGCAGGCTGATGATAAACGCCACCTTGGCAGGGTCAGATGGAAACTGGTGAGCCAGAACCTCGAAGTGGATTGTACACTGGTTGAGGAATCTGCAACAGTTATGTGGGTCTCGGAAATAATGGGCTGGCAGAGGCAGGTGCAGGCTGGGACTGGTCGTGGCAGTAGGAGACGAAACTACAGCAGGTGGCGGAGCAGGTGTAGGTGCCAGTGCAGACACATCTTCGTCCAGACGGGTGGTAATGATCTGCAGCTTCTGGAAAAGTTGCTCCAGGTGGACGCCATGACAGTTCACTACAGCTACAATGTCAGGCATGGTCACTCCGGCGGGATCCATAGTATGGGTACAGTCACGAAGTGAACGAGGTCAGTTTATTCTGTAACAAAGTCGACATGCACCATGGATGCTGGGACAGGTGAGTAGGAAGAAATGGGGACACCAGAGGATGCTGTTAACCGTTGTTAAGGTGGAAGCCCGGAAAGCTTTTAAATTTCCGAAATTAGGAATTTGGACAACCCTTGTGTTTTTTTTTAAAACCATTTTCCAAGGAAACCTGAAAAATTTTGTGTTTTCCCTAACTTAAAGGAAGCTTTTTTTGGGGGACAACAAGACACGGGATGTAATTTGGGCTCTGACCAGAGAGTAAGACAATGGGGTTTACATATTATCCACTTTGGGGATGAAGGAGCAACTCCCAAAAATGTATAAAGGGCCCCGGGTTTTGGGCCCAAATAAAGCTAATTTCCCAAAAATTGTGGCTCAGGGCACCAAAAAACCGCTTATTTTGGTTGAGCACGATTTTTTTCATTGTGTTTGATCATTATACGAGCGATTCCCCAAGTCTGTAACTCCCCTTCTAAAATTACTTTCCACTCCGTCCTGGACAGTAAGAGTGGGGGTGTTCATCTAAATTTGGGTAAACCAATCAGTGGCGCCCCGAACAGGGAACGGGAGCTTTTCCCCACCCGTACAGGGGAAAACGGGTCACTTGGAAAACCTCACCCCCGGGGAACACTCAGAACCTACTGGCCAGGTAAAAAATTTTTTAAATGTTTTTAAAAAGGTTTCTGTCCCTTTTCCGTTGACTGTGATCTCGCCCTTTCCCCCAAAGAACATATAAAGGTTTGGGGAAATTTCCCGGGGTTCCTATTTGATAGAAAAAAACCCCCTCCCAAAGTCGGGTGGATAGAATCGTTTTGAATGTATGAGCTTTCATTTTATTTGCCAGATTAGGAAGGGATTCCCAAAACTGAAAACATGTCTGTGCTTTTAAAAGGAGGGGATGTTTCCCAAAGCTTACCTGGGGAAATTAGGGCAAACTAAGGTAACAGTTGAAATTTTGGGGAAGTTTGGGTTAAGAGTATGTTTAAAAGCCCCGTGACGGGATTCTGATTAACTACCCCTTTTTCCCATCCAAAAGGGAAAGGGGGTGTATGGTGGGAAAGGGGGGAAAATAACGGGAAAAAAAGAAAAAAAAAAAAGCGAAGGAAAAAGGTCCAAAACTTTAGACACTCTAGTTTTGTTCGAAGAATTTTTTAAAACCTGATCCCAGAAAAAAGCCTTTCCCTTAAAAGGGGTAAACAGGAGAAAAAAGGTGGGGGGGCATTCAGAGCCCGGGGAATATATTTGGGTTGCTTAAAAAAGGGAAGCCAAGGGGAAGGAATAGGGGAAAATTTCCCCTTTCCCATAATTTCCCACAGGAAAAATACATTCCCCTTTAAGGCATTTAAGGGACAAAGGGATGAAAGAATTGGTCAGAGTAATTTCAAAAGTCATAAAAGGGATAGATAGACCCTGTCCCCCACTTAGGAAAGATACTAAAAATTTAAACCCAAGGGCCCTAAAGAAACCCAAAAGAACTAAAATCAATTTTGAAAAACCTTTAAAGGATGGAAGAGAGGAGATTGGACCCTAGATAGGATGCGGGAAAAAACAATTTTAAAATCGGGAGAAATTGCTATTTATGTTTAAACTTTGGGAAACACAGACTTTTTGTCTAATAGGGAAACACTAAGGAAGCTAAACGGTGTGGAGGGGAATTTTTGTCTGTTTAAACCAGTGGATGGATTGTAAATAACCCTCCACCCCCTTTATATAGCCCCCAAGGGGGGGCCCCCCCCCTAGCACAGGGGCAAAAACCCAGAAGGGTGGATTTGTATATGTGGCAAAAAAGAATCCTGATTGGAAGGACACTTGTTGTGCGGGTGGACCCCCTCGTCCCATACCCCAAATGATAAAGAAACTGCTTTTTGGGCCCCCCGTCTTCACTAGAGGTCCGAAAAACCCAGTCCCGGGGGCCACCAGCACCCCAATTGGTCACCCCACCCAAACCCGGCCCCAAGTAATCCAAAAATAAGACACAATGACTGGGGGCCTTTGGACCCCACCAAAAGCGATGTCCCTCATGCAGAATGCCCTGATCCACTGACAAAACCCCTCCCCTTTGGACGTTATTTAGGACCCCCCCCCCCCCCCCCCCCCCCCCCCCCAAAAAACCCAACCCCCCCCACCCCCTAAAAAATTAGGGGCAACATGGCTTGATTTAAAAATTGGATTTGCAGAATTAAAAGGGCTCCGGGATGTACCGTTTTTTATGACAAGTGCATAAAAGCCTTACATGCCAGCAGGGGGGGAGGTCCCGGGACTGGGGAAAACAGGGGTCCCCTTTTTTCAACCTTTTATCTGGTGTCAGGGAAAAACAGGACAAAGTTGGGAAATTACGGGGATAACCCCCCAGGGACCCACAGAGAGTGTACAAGCTTTTTCCCTTTAAAATTTGGAAGACCTTTGGGGGCGATGAGAATTTTGACATGAAAAAAGGGGGACCCCAGGAATGTTTTTTTGGGGTTTTTCAGGGACCCCCAAAGGGGACTGAAAATAAAAAATAGATTTGAAGACAGCAGTCCCTGTTTGGCGAAACTTGGCATGACCGCCCACTTCAAAATTTGCAAAGGGAAATTGGGGCCCTGATTTTAAAGGAAAGCCAAGGCACCCGGGGAAGGAAATTTGTCAGACACCATTTTAAAAACCCAAATAAAATTAGGTCTCGCTAATTAAATAAATTTCCCCCCCCCCCCCCCAAAATTTCCCCCCTCCCCCTTTTACCTCACTGAAAAGGTTTTAACCATGCAACAGGAGTTCTAAATGCAGGGGGAAAAGGGCCCCAAAGGAATGGGCCGGGTAGCATATTTATTCTCCCAAAACTCGATCCAGTAAGTGCAAGGAGCTCCATCTTGCGTTCGGGCCTAGGGGCCCTGTTCCCCGGTATTGGTTGAAAATTTGCTCTGAAATATGTTGGGAAAACCCTTTTTTTGGACATAGACACCCCACATGATATTTCTGGAAATTTTGAACCAGGCCCAAACCAAAATACTTTTTTAGGGGTCAGTTAATTGGATTACAGTGTCCCCCTTTTTTCCCTCCAATATTCGTTCCCCCTGGGTTGAATCCCCCCTACTGCTTCTCCCAATTGAGGAGCAGGATTAAAACAGGGGGAATAAAGGGAAAAGGTTCTGTATCTCCCCCTGCCATGTTTGGGCCTCCAACAAATGGGCAGGAGACAGAGGTCGATTTTTTGCTGTGGATCACCCAAAACAGGGTATGCAATTGTGCCCCCAACATGAGAGAGAAAAGGCGGGGCCGTTTTGCCCCCTTCATTTCCCCCAAAAGCCAGGAAGCTAAAAAACTCACTGCCCTCCAGAGGCTCTTGCAATGGAAAGGGAAAGGAAGGGAATATTTACACAGGCCCCCCCAGGGGGCCCCCCTAGGGAAATTTGGAGTGGCCCCATGATTTTGGCCCCAATCTGGAAGGCCAAAATTTTTCTCACAGCAGCGGGAAACCCCGGGGGAATTTGGAGAGGGCAAATTAGGCAGCTAGAGAGGCAGCCAACTGGGATAAAAGCCAAAACCCCCTTGCACAAGGAAACAGTCCCCCTAAATTCAACCACAGGGGCTTGAAAAACTTTCCCAGAATCAGGCCTAAAGGGGAAAGAGGGGAAAACCTCTGGGGGGAAGAAGGGTGCCAGCCTAAGCGAGGGGCTATGGGGGAAAAGGGGAAATGGGGCCTCTCCCTCCGAGTTTGGGTTCCCCCCCAAGATGGCCGGCCATTAGCCCCCCTCCCCCCACTCTTTTTGGGAAAAGAATGCCTTTGAAAAGAATTAGTCAACGGGGACGGGTGGATTTTCCCGGGTTTTTTCCATTTCCGGCCATAAGGGTACTGCTCCTCTTCCCAAAGGACATGTTTTTGAAAAAAGCCCTGGACGGGTTTTTTTAAAACCCCCGGGTCAAGCTTCCCCCAAAACCCCTTGTTTTCCCCTTTTTCAATGAGTGCAGAAAGACTACATACAGCTTCCAAAGGTTGGGCCCTAGGGAGAAAGGGCATTAGACGGGCCATAGACGTTTTCCCCGGTTTGGGCCCCGAAGCCTACCCCTTTTTCTAAAGCCAAAAGCAAAGCCCCTTAGCAAAAAACAAACAAAAAAAAAAAAAAAAAAAAAAACATTTTTTTGACCAAAGTTTTTTATGATAGGGGTTTCCCCTGAAGTTAAAATTGAATCAGCCCAAGGTCCCCTTTTTTTTTTTAAAAAGTGAAATGTAAATTCACTGATTTTCAAATGTTCAGGCCTTCCCCAAAAATTTTTTTGGGAAAAAAGGTGCATAATTTTGGGTTTTTTCCCTTTCCCCTTTCCAAAGCCCGGAGCAGAAAAGGGTACCCCATAAACCTGAAACCAGGGGGAATAATTTAATGTAAAGAAACATGTCCGAAAAACCTTGAGTACAGGGTTTTAAAAAGGCCCCTTCCCCAAGTGTTACTAACTATTTGTACTTTGGTAAAACTGGGGGGGAAAACCCAACGGGGATACAAACCCCAGCCCTTGAAAGGGAAGGGTTTTTAAAAGAAAAAAGAGAAAAGGATCCAGGGGGTTTGTTTTTCGGGTTTTATTAAACCCCCCATAAAGGGCGTGGAATAGCCCTAAAAGGGGGTTTGGAGCAAATAGAAATAAGCTAATTAAAACATCACAGACCCATTCCCCAGTTTACCCAAAAAACGTTACTGTTTTGCTGGATATGCACTCACTCCCCTTTCCTTTTGCTCCCTGCAATCCCAAAATTACAATCCAGAAAAATAAAAAAATAATGGGATGGGAAAAAGTTTTTAAAAACTTTTTTTAGCCGCAATAAATACAAAGAATAAAGGATGGGGAACAAAATTTCATTCTTCTTTTAAACTGGGCAGAAATTTTGTATGTTTAAAGTGTTTTTTGTTTGCGGGTTTTTAAAATTAGGGCGAAAATTTGTAAAAAGGGAACCCAAATATGAAGGTTACGACGAGTGACTATGTGATTGGAACTAAAACCTTTTTAAATTTTTCTTTTTTTTTTTTTTTTTTTCTTAATTTTTTCCTTTCTGCGATCCGATTGAATGTATGGGAGTCTCTTCTTTCTCGGATCCCTTGGGGAGGAAAAATTATGGGGATTCTGATTTCTAACGAAATCATTTGGGGAAAACCCCCGTGGGCCCCTGGGCCAAACCCCAAAAGAAACTTCAGCATCCCCCCCTTTGGAAAATTGAGGCCCCAGATTTCGGAAATAAAGATTTTAAAAGGGGGGATTTTTTAAAGGATGGAAGTGGGAAAGCTTTAAACTCCGAAATTCAGTAAATTTTGGGACAACCGGGGTATTTTTTCCCTTTCAAGGAAACCCTTTGAACAATGTGTGGTTTCCCCTTAACTTCAGGACAGCTATTGGGACAACAAGACCTGATGTAACTTGCTTGACCAGAGAGATAAGACAATAGTTACATATTATCTCCCCTTTGTGATGAAGTGAGCAACCCCCAAAAAATGTATAAAAGTTTGGTTTTGGCAAATAAAGTTCGGGTTCTATTGTGCTCAGGGCCCCAGCCCACTTTTTATGGTTGGGGGCACGATTGTTTCATATTTGTTTTTGATCATTAAAACGGCGTTTTTGCCCCAATCCTTAAAAAAAAAAGCTGCTTCTAAAAATTGCTTTCCAAACCCCCGTACGGACGTAAGGGGGGTGTGTTCACTTTTAAATTTGGGGCCAAAAACCTATCCCCCGTGCCCCGTAAATTTATTTATAGAGTAGGTATTATGCATGTCCCCAATACCAAATTGGTGCCCCTTTATTTATTTTTTTAAAATTTTAAATTAGGGGATTCCCATTTTTTAAAAGGAAAATGGGGCAGGGTTTGTTTTTTTTCCCCTATTTTTTTGTGTTTGTGTTTTACTTTTTTTGTAATTTTTCTACTTTTTTTTTTACTTTTTCCCCAAAACTTTGTTTACACTACAGTACTTTGGCTGGGCATAGGGGATGTCTTTTAATAAGACCAGAAAGCTTTTTTTTTGGCTTAGGGCTGCCCAGGGAATTTGCGATTGTCCCAAAGGGAAAACTCTGGGGAAAAAGGGGGAAAGCCCCCCTCCCTTTTTTTTTTCACTTAGTTTCCCCTGTGTTTCCCGTTTGATTTGGCAGCTAATGGGTTAATAACTCATGGCTGGAGGATGAAGTATGGGACCAGCTGTAATATAGAGCTGCTTTCATGTTGCGATTCAGGACATACCGATAAGTCCATTTGCAGGAAGTCACTTCCTGCTAGGAGGTACAGGTATGTCCAATGTTGGGAAGGGGTTAAAAACAGAACCAGTAAACCATAGATATTATGTGACTATCAGCATATATTTTTCATGTATATAAAATGAATGTATGAAAAGAAGCAAGTGTTAACACAAAAGGTGACATGCATGAACTTTGTCGCTGACAGGCCAGTTCTAAATAGATTTAAGGCAGTGTAGAATGCGCCAGGATGTGTGGACCTGTTCTTCTGCAGTTCATTCATACAGGCACATATAAAATTAACATTGTCTGAGTTTTTTCCTCAGAGCCATTTTGCTTCATCGAACCGTGAGTCATGATTGCTCTCCTGCAGTAGCCAGCAGGCCAATGTCCAGAGAAGTAATAGGGTAATAGAATAAATGTTACTCTGTCACCTGTTCTGCAAACCAAAGTGGTCAACAGTAGTAAATATGGGAAAGAAACTGAGCATGGTAAATCCTATTAAAGTAGCAACCTGGAAAACAAATGAGTAAGGATACAAATGTAGAGGTTTGCTGCATCATCAGGAATAGTACAAAACTGAAACCTAGAAATAACATAAAGCAAATCAACTTCCAAATAATTTGTATGGCTATTATTATTAGTAGTGCTTTTCATGTTCATTTACATTATACTGTAGACACAAAGATTGCCATAGTCTATAAAGTAGAAAACCACCAAAGCACTAGCAGCAGAGTACAGATGAGAAGACACAAACGAGGATGGAAGAAGTATACGGCATTGGGACAATGAGCTTGGCTGTGGTCTGCATACTGATCTGTGCTCTAGGAGTTTTTCTGCATTCATTTATTGCTATAGTGAATGTCATTGATTGGTTTAAAGGTTCCATCCTCACCTCCACTGACCACATTCTCACGTATCTTGGGGTAACTAGAATCTTCTTCCAATTTTCTGCCATCTGTTATATAATGTTGACGTTTTTCTTCCCAAAATCTTCTATTAAGGAGCCAATACTATTTGTCGTGGACTTATCTGAAGTTTTCTTCACTTATCTTAGTTTCTGGTTGACGACATTGCTTTCTGTTGTTTTCTGCTTGAAGATCTGCAATTTAAAGTCCAGCATCTGTCTTCTCCTAAAAGGTTTTGTTTTACCAAAGGTGGTTCATCTCATTTTCTGTTCAGTCTTTGTTGCCATATTTTACACTGCATTGTGTATCTGGATTGGTAATTTTGAAATTCCCCGGCAATTAGAACATGCAAAGATCAGCAATGGAACTTTGGAGTCCACTTGGAAGTATGCTCTGATATTTGTCTTAGGGTCTTCTGCTCCTTTTCTCATTTACTTCATAGCGGCCATCCTCCTTGTTTCTTCTCTGTGCTTTCATATGAGCCAGATGAGAGGTCACAGTCATGGAATAACTCGTCTCGAGACTTTTCATACAGCGATACAATTTGTAACCATCTGCTCTTTATACTATTTGGTACATGCTGGTGGAATAGAAGTGGCTTTTTACCTTTATTACATTCAGTCAGTGGAAGTTTTGGGGATTTATGCAATTACAGACAGTTTACCAGTTTTTCATTCTATCTATTTGATCTTCAAAACTGCCAAGCTAAGGAGTCGCTTAACTGGAATTGTTCGACATGGAACTGGTAATTTTTTTTATTATACCATGTTGGCAGACACACTCCACAGACCTGGTGGAGACGATTACCTAATGATATCAATGTTACTATCATTGCAAATATTTGGGTGAACTCTCAAAGCTCAGAGTCCAATCACTGATGACTTGTGGGATTCAGATGATTGATTAACACAAGTTTCCCCCTAGGAGAAAGGAAACTTTTACCAACTGGAGACAGTAGAGACAAGAGACACAGCCATTGGGGAGGCATTAACAAGATCTCCCCAAGGCGTGACCCACAGGATGCTTTTGTTAGTGACAAAAACCTATGCCCCTTAAATATTAAAACCAATGAAATATAAAATATGTTAATTAGCTAAAGCATAAAGGCAAAAGGTTACTGGTCAATCAGATTCAAAATTTGAAAAACTTACTTATTTGGTAAAATATAAATTTTATATAAAGCACATCTCATGATTCTTAGCTAAGCTCTTAAGCAATTGACTTTGTTCCATCCTCTTTTTTTGCAGTTATAACATTGTTAAATGTTAGAGACTAAAACATTAAAATATAATTTAGCTTAAAGAACTGAATTAAATTTAATATCAAAGTTTTTTTCAAAACAAATACAAAAGAAAACATGAGGGTTGTATGTTGCACAAAACTTTAAATAATGTTCAAAAGCTTTTAAATCATGGCACATTTGTCAATTTGTTAATATTATCAAATTTAACCTGTTTGAAAATTACAAATATTTAGTTTTATCAAAACGAGTTTCTCTTACTTTGTTGTAGGATTCCAGTACCTTTTTGTGTGTTGCTGCCATCTAACTTAGCTTAAAAATTGTTTTTTAAATTATTAATGTCTGTAAATGTTAGAAAAGAAATATAAAGAATAAAGTCTGCATATTTCAAAATTCTGTTTTAAGTATTTAAGGCTTCATGTTCAGAGGTCAGTATCCCAGGGTGCTATAGAAGGCTATAGGTTCCATATTATGTCCCTGTTAGGCTGACACTGGCTCAAAGAAGAGGAGGGGAAAACCATAATCATCCCTCCAGGCATGGCAGGCCTTAGCTGTTCTTCAGGGACAAAAACAGAGAAAGAAAGGCAGAAAGCAAGAGGGAGGATGCAAGAATAATGTGCAGAATGTGCAGTAGCTGCAGAGTGTGTCCCAATAATTAACTCCATTGGTGGGTCCCGAGAATTAACTCCACTTGTGGTTCCCAGGAATTAACTCCACTGGTGGTCCCCCAGAAATCAAATCCACTGGTGGGCCACAATAATGAACTCCACTTGTGGGCCCCAGGTACCCCATTAAGACACTGGCCTTTATACAACTCAGTGGTTGTAAAAAGTCAAAATGCATCTATGTTCATGAGCTCCAACTGAGTTTAATTTTATTTACTAAAATTCCCCAGTTTCCCTCACCTGCATGGTCCCAATTTTTCACAATAAATTTTTTCTTGTAAGCACCAGTATTTACCTTCTTCATCCAAGTGCATGAAAAGTGTAAATTGTGTCACACAAAAAACAAAAAATGCACAAGCATGTGTTCTATCACAGACTCACTCTGAAAAGAGAAGGACCAACCAACAAACTTTCCCTAACCCTCCAAGAACTAGGGCTTGCAAGGGTTAAGGATTGATAGTTCCCTTTGCCAGGGCTTCAGGAAACCAAAACTATGTAGCTCTGGCTTCCACCTGGGATACAATTCCAGTGTTCATCCAGGAGCTCAAATTTGGATGGTCTCCCCTCTTATAGAGCCAAGGTTATAGAAGGAAAAGGATGGGCACACACTTCCCCCTACATTCTTGGAACGACATCCCATATAGGCACCACATCTTCATTAGTCATCTGAAAACAGTGATGAATGTGGGCTGTGTCAGAAATATAAAAAAAAGTCTTAAATAATAATAATAATAATAATAATAATAATAATAATAACAATCTTTATTTATATAGTGCCAACATATTCCGCAGCACTTTACAATTTAGATGGTGCCCCTCCTGGGATAGGTGTAGTGAAGGGGTTCTTTTTTTAATATCTATTGATTCCTTTCTAGCTGCCCTTGGAACACCTGGATTATTTGTATACTCATGAACAACACGCTGTGGTATACTACAAAAACGTGAGTGTTTGCCATTTTTGCATTATATTATGTAATTATTGTGTGTATGCCATATGTGATGATATTGATTTAGGGTTCTTGAGAAGTTTTGGGAATTATTGTCATCTTCTTTGTAAGGTGGTCTCTCTTGAGTATTGATATTAAAAATTCTATACATGTTTTTTCACATTTTAATGCATATCAATAAAGAATAGTTTTATCTTTATACTAGGATTTAGTGAATTTATTCTGTAAGCTGCCTTTATAAATTCTAGTTGGTTATCATTAGTATTCTGTGACAGGAGTAGGTACAGACAAAAAGACAGACATTACACAATGAAGAATTACTTACAGATGAGACACTAGCTTGCAATCTTTTAGAGTGTAGAGTGAGACGAAGGTTACGAAGTGCTAGGTTTACAATGGTCCAGCCATGTGACATAAATATGGGTGGGGGTATATAGAATTTGGTTGAACCTGCCACCCTGACAGTACATCTATGTACAGATAAGTGCCGAATTGTAGAGAGTGACTGAAATGTGTGCATTAGAGAGTGTGGGTGGGAGGGGGGGGGGGTTAGCAATTAGGGATTCTGGTAGGCCAGACTGAGAACATGTATTTTCAGGGCCCTCTTAAAACTATGAGGGTTATGAGTGTGCCTGATCGCTCACAGTAGCATGTTCCAGAGAACTGGTGCTGCACGTGAAAAATCTTGGAGGCGGGCATGGGCATCAGTTCAGATGACTGAGGAATGTAGTCTAAGATCATCCGCCGAGCGGAGAGACCAGGTAAGGTGCTAGACAGAGATGAGGAAGGAGATGTAGCGGGGTGCAGCGCTGTGGAGAGCTTTATAGGTGAGTGTGATGAGTTTATATTGTATCCTGTACTGAATGGACAACCAGTGCAGTGATTGACACAGGGTAGAGGCATCAGTATAGCGGCTGGAGAGAAAGATGAGCCTGGCTGCAGCTTTCAGGACAGATTTTAGAGGGGAGAGTTTGCAGAGAGGGAGACCGATAAGCAGGGAGTTACAGTAGTGAAGACGATAAAAAATAAGAGCAGTAATGAGAGTTTGAGTTGTTTCCACAGTAAGAAAATGACGGATCCTAACAACGTTCTTGAGGTGCAGGTGACAGGAGCGGGCAAGGGATTGTATATATGGGGTGAAGGACAGATCAGAGTCTAATATAACCCCAAGACATCAGGCCTGCTGCATAAGAGTTATGGTGGTGCCACACACTGAAACAGAAATAGCAGGGTGGGGTCGGTTAGTAGATGGTGGGATGACTTGAAGTTTAGTTTTAGTAAGGTTTAGTTTGAGATAGAGGGAGGACATGATGTCAGAGACAGCGGACAGACAATCACTGGTGTATTGTAGGAGAGCAGGAGTGATATCATGGGAAGATGTGTACAAGAACCTGAAAATGAGACACTAAAGGAGCGGTCATAGAGGTAAGATGAGACCCAAGCAAGAGCAGTGTCCTGGAGGCCAATGGTGCTGAGCATGCTGAGGAGAAGTTGGTGGTCAACAGTGTCAAATGCGGCAGAGAGATCCATAAGAAAGAGCAATGAGTAGTTGCCTTGAGATTTAGCCGTGAGGAGATCATTGGAGACTTTAGCAAGAGCAGTTTCTGTGGAGTGTAGAGTGCGGAAACCTGATTGTAGAGGAGCGAGAAGAGAGTTAGCAGAGAGATAACGGATTAGGCGAGAGTAGACCAAGCGTTCTAGGAGTTTAGAGATGAAGGGCAGGTTAGATACTGGTCGGTAATTAGCAGTGCAGGACGGGTCTATAGTGGTCTTTTTCAGTAAAGAAGTTATAACACCGTGTTTAAAGGAGGATGGAAAGATCCCAGTGGAGAGAAAGGTTGAAGATTGCATTAAAGTGAGAGAGGACAGCTGGAGAAACAGACTGGACAAGGTGAGAGGGAATGGAGATGCATGCCTAGATAAGAAAAACACAGATAGCAGCTGTGTAAAATGTGCATCACTCATGGGTTAAAGGGGTTGTCTCACTATAAGGGTTGTTTTTTATGTTAAAGATCTTGCAGAAACAAGTCACTTTGTAAGATATGTTCATTAACAGTGTCCTACCTATTCCTAGATATCCCCTTTTGTATGGGCTGCATCAGCTCTACAGACTTGTAAAATCTCACATAATATGTGATCAGCACTGGTTGCTATAGCTACAGACCTGGCTTCTACTGCAGCCTAGTAACAGACAGTAAACATGCCCCTGAGTTCAAAATGAAACCAAGAAAACAGGTTTGAGGTAAGATTAAACAGTGTAGTGAGACAACCCCTTTAACTATCAGAGAGCTCAGGCAGCCGAGTGTTACCATTTCTTGTTTAGTTAACACCGTAGGCTTCATTCCCCTCACATTTAACTATTCTGATCTGGAGGACTGGGTTTCATGTAGGTAGCCATAGGGCCATCTTGAATACAACAAGTGTATGCAGCCTCATTCATGAGCAGAACATCATTAGTGGTCTACCTGATAGGAACTGATAAGAACAGAAACTAGTTTAAACTAGTATGAAAACTGTCTAGGTCTAAAACTCTCTTTCTTGTCCATAGCAACCAATCAGAACAACCTTCTCATTTTTCCAGAGAACTGTGTGAAATGAAAGGGGCACTTTGTTTGTTTGCTATGGGCAACAAAGAACATTTTAGAAATAAAGTTTTCATACATCTGGCCCTTAATCTTCATTAAAAGGCAAAAATGCAAGGGGAAAAACTGGTCCCTAAATACAGTAAAGAGTTTGAATGGGAAAACAAACAGCCCTTGGATCCTGAATAGGAAAATCTGGCACTGCACTGTAATGGACCTTTTTGATGCACCCAGCCATTATATACTACCATATGTAACAAACTTAGCACATTCTGCCGGGTATTTTGTTAGCAAAAAACCTACATGACAATGCAGTGACATAATAGTAAATTTATAAACTTTTTGCAAAACTTGCTTATTATAGCTTGAACAAATTTGCATCATTATTTGCATTGTACAGTCATAGAGTAAAAGGCAATAGAGGCATCTAAATAAGTCTCTGCACACAGATAACTGTTCACTTTTTCTCCCTGCACTGTTTATGTGTACTCAATAGGATCAATGAATGATGAACCGTACGTGTGTGCTATTATTTGGTTACATTGTGTTTGTCTATACCTGTGACTTTTCACTAGTAATCAATGCAGAAATCCAGGTAATTCCAAAAGTTTCAATTGCAACTGTTTGAGATCCTGGAGTTTTTAACCTCTTACCAAGCTTAAGTTATAATGTGGATAAGGACATATGGCTGTTGCTGACTCTTGCCGATAAATTTGGAGCCGGCTCTGATTCCTACTGTTTAACCCTTTATATACCGCAATCGTGGCTGTGGCATCTAAATGTATGTCGAACAATACTGAGACTCCAATCCTCTCCCCACAGGCTTCAATAGCTGCCATGTTACTGCTTCTATTACTTTCTTTCTCAGGAAGCAATTGATAAAAAGGCCATCTAGGTACACTCTCCTGCATTATCTACACTATGCAGAATGTTGTACAACCAAGTAAGCCTCCTAGTGGTCAAATAACCCTAGATGGTCTACAAGTTCAGAAGTAAAAATTAAAAAAAAGCTTTAAAAACCGAAAAATAAAATCAAAAATATTAAAAGTTCAAACACCCACCATTTGTAATTTTACTAAAAAAAGGTTACACATAATTGTTATAGTCACATCCATAAAAGTCCAATCTATTAAAGTTAACATCATTTATCCTGTATACTGAACACTGTTAAGTAGCAACGCAAAAAGCAAAGCCAGCTCACCTGAAAAGCAGTAATGCGGGATGCAAACGCATGGGAGTTCTGAGCAAAAGGAATAGGCGAATCCAGCATCCCATAAAATAAAATAAAAAAATTATTGGAAAGTGCACAAGGAATCCAAAAACCGTACAAAAAGGATACAAAAATAGAAACAGGAGCTTACGCATTTCAGGCTAGCTTTAGCCCTTAATCATAGCATAACCTGAATGTCTGCTATATATTAGAATTAGACCAATTAGAATAGGCATATAAGGTCACATGACATAATTAAACTTACAGAGCAGAATAACATAGAAACGTACACAAGTTGTCAATAATGTAAAATAAGATCATGACTAGAGATGGGCGAATTGATTCTAACGAAGTGGAATTCGTTTAGAATTTCAGGAAAACTTCGGTTCTGAACGAAGTCGAAGTTTGGTGTGATTCGCGGGAATGAAGCGTGTTTTTAATTGAAAAAATGGCTGCGAGCACATGGTGATACATGGGGCAAAGAACTCTGGGAGGAAGAAGGGCAAAGCCTGCATTACATGTGCAGAGATGAAGCCAATCAGAGACCGGCGGGATTCTGTGACGTCACAGCATTATATAAGTCCGGGCGCGACGCTGGCAGTTCACACTGCTTTCACTGTGCTGTGTAGGGAAGCTGCTGCTGCTTGTGATAACTCATACTAAAGAACTCACTTTTATACAGCGATTTTTTTGGGGGGTGTCACAGCTTGTCTCAGAGACTGTTCTCTTACGTCCTAATTCTGATTTTGTGGGGTATTGGAACTGAAGTCCAGTGTGCGTCCAATTCAGCTGCATATACATTTTAAGACTATCTGCCCAGTTCTTGAGTACATTGAATATCCAAAGGTAATCTAAGCCTGTTGCTGTTGTATTCAGTTAAAGAAACAGCGTTTTTACAATCCACATACCACTTAATTTTTGGTTGCTCATTTATTTTGCGCAATTTAGATCCAAGGGTTAATTAAGCGTTGTTCTGCTGTTGTGCTCACTAAAAGAAACGTTCTTTTTCACCGCCAAAGAAGAAATTTTGTCTGTAGCATAATTCATATCCGAAGGTTAATTACAAGTTTTTCTGTTGTTGTGTTCCGTAAAATACACGCCGTTTTAACACGCTACAAAGCTGGGAATTGTTGGCAGCACATTTCTTTTGCGCAATTTACATGCAAGTGTTAACTAAGTATTTTTCTGCAGTTGTGTTCAGGAAAAGAAACGTTTTTCACTGCCAAAGAAGAAAATCTGTAGCATTATATTCAATAAAATACACAGTGTTGTTAAACGGCATATACAAGTAAATTTTTCCTGGTCATTTGTGGAGTGCAATTTATATCCAAGGGTTATCCAAGCTTGTTAGTGGGTTCATTTGGAGTCAAATACAGGGTGTGTATTTATCATATACAGATATTTTCATCAAACAGAGTCTGTACATTTTAGAACAAACAGTATGTCAGACAGAGAGGTGGCAGGCTCTTCACCTGCGAGTGGCGGGCACAAAAACATTACTGGAGCAGGCACAGGTCACAGCACAGTAAGGGGATGTCGCAGCAGAGGTCACTCGGTGAGGCCACAACTGCCGCTGTCATCTAGCGGCCATGTGTTGTTCAGCAACCCAATGGTTCTTGATTGGCTGACTAGGTCATCCACTTCCTCTCAGATGTCATCTGACAACCCCAGCCAAGAGTCGGCGGCAACGTCAGACACAACCCTTAGTTGGCATGGCCCGGGAGCGGGTCAGTGGCCCTCACCTGTTCACAACCCGCCTCTGTCCCATCCGGTTCCCTCAGCCAGAGATCTACTATGTGGTCTGGGCTCAGCGCCACTATATAGCGAGGATGAACAATTTGAGGAGGGCAGTCAGCAGCTACTTGGCAGCGAAGAAAGGGGGCCAATATCGCCTGCTTCTTGCAGTAGGCGGCAAAGTATAGATGTGGAGAGTGGCATGGGAGGTCATGTTGTGAGGGGTCAGCCCTCTCATACCAAGACCGGTGATGAGGACAGCAGTGACGATGAAACACAAATCGATGATGATGTAGCCGACCGCACTTGGGAGCCGGGTGAAGCAAGGGCTTCATCATCGTCAGGAGAAGAGGCGGTGGTAGTCACTCAGTGCCGAGCATTGGCGGTAAAATCAGATACTCGGCGGTGTGGCAGTTCTTTGCTAAGACAACGAAGGAGCCGAATATGGGTATATGTAGAATCTGTGGGCAGATAGTGAAGCGTGGCCAGGGAGCTAACGTTGGCACCACGGCCCTGCGTCAACACATGCAGCGTCACCATCCGGTGGCCTGGGAGAAACGTGGCTCAGATGTGGTGGTCCATCCTGCCGCCGCAGAAACAGCAGCAGCAGCGCCCAGTGGCACGCATGCCATTGCAGCCAGTCAAGGCTCCACCACCTCTGCAGACGGAAGCTGTTTCACTTTGCCATCATCTCCCGGTCCAGTTACTCCTGCTCCTCGCTACTAATGGTGACAGCAGTTGTTCAACGAGGCGATTGCAAAGAGACAACAGTATGCGTCCAACCATCCTAAGGGGCAGAAGCTGACCATGCTCCTGTCCAAGTTATTGGTACTGCAGTCCCTCCCTTTCCAAATGGTGGACTCTGCACCATTCAGAGAACTAATGGCTTGTGCCAAGCCGAGATGGAGAGTTCCAAGCCGCAATTTCTTTTCCAAAAAGGCAGTACCAGCACTTCATAAATATGTAGAACAGAAGGTGGGCCAGTCCTTGAACTTATCGGTTGTCTGGAGCTGTAACTACGGTCAGGGTCAGTACATGTCCTTTACGGCCCATTGGGTGAATCTGCTTCCTGCCCAGGCACACCAACAACTTGAACAGGAGACAGCGCTTTCTCCTCCACGTTGTCAAACTGCGGCTCCAGCGCCAATGTCCACCTCCTTCTCCTCCACCACCACCATCATCTCAGCCTCCACAAGTACTGCTCCATCATACCACATGTGTAGGGCACAGCGGTGTCACGCAGTTTTACACCTAGCTTGCCTCGGCGAACGAAGTCACACAGGGGACGAACTGCTCCGCGTCATGATGCAAGAAATCGATGTGTGGCTTTCTCCGCGCCAACTGCAATTCGGAACCATGGTGACCGACAATGGGAGGAACTTGGTGTCCATGCTGCACCGAGGAGGGATGGTCCATGCGCCCTGCATGGCGACGTGTTCAATCTGGTTGTGAAAAGGTTCCTGAAGTCTTCCACCGATCTTCAGAAGGTTCTGAAAATGGCCAGGAAACTGTGCATGCACTTCATCCATTCCTACAAAGCCAGGAACACCCTCCTCGGTTGCAGCGGCAGAACGGCCTCCCCCAACACACTCTGATATGCGGTGTTTCCAACCGTTGGAATTCCAGCCTGCACATGTTGGACCGACTGTCGGAACAGAGAAAGGCCATTAACAATTTTTTGATGATCCAGGCGGACAGGAGTATTCCCCTGTGTAACTTTGATGTCAGTCAGTGACAGCTCATGCGTGACACCTGCCGTTTGCTGAGGCCATTCGAAGAGGTGACGTTATTTGTCAGTCGCCAGGCCTACGGAATGAATAAAGTCATTCCACTGCTTCATGTCCTGGAACAGAAGCTGAAAACTCTGTCTGGGCAGGGGACTGGAGACGTGGAGTCTACAGCTCACGGCCTCATGAGTGCTGTGGGGACTGAACTGGAGGAGGAGGAGGAGGACATTGGAGCAGAAGCATTGTCTGGTGAAATGAGTGAATTTTCTACCCAGGTGACAAGAGAGGAGGAGCAGGAGCAGCTGGAGGAGGTAGATGTAGATGAGGAAGAGGGAGGTAGATGACCCGCAAGCACCGTGGCAGTATACAGTGGAGATAGAGGCAGGGAGCCCCTCGGAGTCACTTGTGCTGATGGCCCGCAGCATGCTGATTTGCCTGGCTAGTGACAGCCGAATAGTCAGCATCCGGCAGAGGGATGACTTCTGGCTCTCCACCCTATTGGACCCTCGCTACCGGTCCAAAATGGGAGCCTTTTTCCCAGCTGCTGAGAGGGAGTACAAACTCAAATACTATAGGGAAATCCTCCATAGTCAGTTGGCCGCTTCCTATGTGCGCCATCGTCCCTCCTCTGACAGGTCTGACCGGGGGGTTCTTCAGCACTCACGTACTACTGCCGCGGCTGCTGGGAGAAGGTGGGGGGGTAGGAGCAGTACCAGCTCCATCAGCAGCAACCTAAGTCTGGAGTCACTGATGAGCAGCTTCCTTCACCCGCCTAGTGAGGAGGGCAGTCGCCAGAAGCAGCAGGACCTGGAGCAGTCCCTGAACCAACAGGTGTTGGCTACTTGGATAGCACTCTGCCACCCCAGTTAGAAGATCCACTGGACTACTGCTCAGCCAAACTGGATGTGTGGCCGCAACTTTCCGAGTTTGCAGTGGAGAAGCTGTCCTGCCCGGCCAGTAGTGTGGCATCAGAGCGGGTGTTCAGTGCGGCGGGGGCCATCGTTACCCCAAGGAGAACCCGCTTGTCACCGGAAATGTGGAACAACTGACCTTTGTCAAGAGGAATCAGGCGTGGATCGGCCAGGATTTCCACACACCAATGCTTTAGGCGTCAGATTACATCAGCCATGACGCCTCACCAAAACTTTGAGAAATTAATCTGGATTCAAGCTACCTGCCTCAGCCACTATTCTGATCCTGCCACCCGCCTGATGCCACACATCTGCTGACAGTTTCTCCATCTGTCACCAACCATCTTCACCAGGGACTGGTATTGCCACCCACCTCCACACTCTATCATTGTGCCACTCTATGACCTCATGCTGCTGCTGCTGTTGTTGCTGCTGCGGTCACCTCCACACCTTGTCATTGTGCCAGTCTCTGACCTAAAGCCGCTGCTGCTGTTGTTGCTGCTGCGGTCACCTTCACACCCTATCATTGTGCCACTGTCTGACATCATGCTGCTGATGCCGTCACCTCCACTCTCTGTCATTGTGCCAATCTGTGGCCTACTACTGTTTTTGCCACCTCCAGAATGTCATTGTGCCACTGTCTGACCTCATGCTGCTGCTGTGGCTGCTGCTGTGACCTACACACTCTGTCATTGTGCCCCTCTATGACCTCATGCTGCTGTTGCTAGTGCCGTGACATCCACACTGTTTCATTGTTCCACCCTCTGACCTCATGCTGCTGCTGCTGTTGTTGCTGCTGCGGTCACCTCCACACCCTGTCATTGTGCCACTGTCTGACTTCATGCTGCTGCTGTTGCTCCTGCCGTCACCTCCACACTCTGTCATTGGGCCACTCTGTGGCCTACTCCTGTTTTTGCCACCTCCAGAATGTCATTGTGCCACTGTTTGACCTCATGCTGCTGCTGTGGCTGCAGCGGCGGCAGACAAATGCGTGTCATACTAAAACACAACATTGTATGAAGACCAAACCAAGCTCCCTCTGCATATTTAAGCATGGCACAGCGGTCTACAACACCCTACAGGCTCCGTGCAGCCTGGAAATAGCTGTTTTTTACCGGATTCGTCCCGAAGTAATTCGGACCAAAACGAATCTTGTCAGAAAGAAATTTGCCCATCTATAATCATGACGTTTATTTAAGCCCAAGGAGGATCTAGTAGAAAATAGAAAAATATAGTAAGCTTCTGGATTTAAAAGTTTTCTACGGTGATCACCTCCTCTGGGCAATGGAAAAACCCTTTCTAAAGCCTGAACCTGGAAAGAGGAAGTATTACATTCATGAACAGAGAGAAAATGCAGCGAGGCAGTTGCCACGTTCCTAGTAGCTGCATGTGGGGTATCAGAATTATGTTTTCGGATACAAGCTTTCAATTGTTGTGTCGTGCATCCCACATACTGCAAACGACACTCTACACATGAGATAACATAGACAACATATCTAGTGTTGCAGTTGATAGGCAATGTTCACAATGGGTAATTTCGCTGCGTATTTGCGCTCTAATACGGGTGATATGCGCGCCAAAATTACGGTAATCCATAGCTCTCATAGAGAACTATGGATTGCACCTCCTTTCCCCCCTTGTACAATAGGTTCATATTGTACGCGTGGGGGGATAAGTGACATGTCAAATTCTTGCGGAGAATACGCGCCGCGAGTAATGAATGTTAATGGGGCCAGCGGGCTCCCGGCCCCCCGTGGCGCGGGAGTACTCATTTATCAGCGTGAGCTCCGAAAGACACGATGTACTGTGGCATGTATTGTATACACCGCAGTACATCATGTGAACATACCCATATAGTGCTTCAAAGTACATTGATAATCATTAGCAAAAGAAAATACTCTAGATAAAAAGCTGCAACACAAACATCGATTCGCCGACTTCGCCGAACTTTCCGACAAAAATTGTTTCGGTCCGAATTACTTCTGGACGAATCGTGTTAATAAACAGCTATTTCCAGGCTGCACAGAGCCTGTAGGGTGCTGTAGAACGTTGTGCCATGCTTAAATATGCAGAGGGAGCTTGGTTTGGTCTTCATACAATGTTGTGTTTTAATATGACACGCATATGACTGTCGCCGCTCTTAGAATCGCTTCACTCTAAAATTCCCTGGGCACTTAAGGGGGCAAAACTGACCAAAAAACTGAAGCGGGAATGTAGCCTGATAAAGTCATGGCAGCGCCAGCTGGAAAAAAACAAACTGAGGGCTCAGGTGGCAACATCAGTAGGCCACAGAGTGGCACAGTGACAGAGTGTGGAGGTGACGGCAGCAGCCACAGCAGCAGCATGAGGTCAGACAGTGGCACAATGACATTCTGGAGGTGGCAAAAACAGGAGTAGGCCACAGAGTGGCACAATGACAGAGAGTGGAGGTGACGGCAGCAGCCACAGCAGTAGCATGAGGTCAGACAGTGGCACAATGACAGGGTGTGGAGGTGACTGCAGCAGCAACAACAGCAGCAGCATGAGGTCAGAGAGTGGCACAATGAAACAGTGTGGATGTCACTGCACTAGCAACAGCAGCCGCAGTATGAGGTCATTGAGTGGCACAATGACAGAGTGTGGAGGTGGGTGGCAATAACAGTCCCTGGTGAAGATGGTTGTATGTAGATGGAGAAACTGTCAGCAGATGTGTGGCATCAGGCGGGTAGCGGCATCAGAATAGTGGCTGAGGCAGGTAGTTTGAACCCAGACTGATTTCTCAAAGTTTGG
>JAODAL010043089.1:0-34188 GCA_025379985.1 Phyllomedusa bahiana | reverse complement strand
TTGAAGTGGTAAAAATTAAAAAATTTTATTTTTTGTTTTTTTTGTTTATTTTTAGGTTTTGGGTTTTTTATAGATTTTATATTTAAATATTTGTGGGTTTAAATTTCCCCCGCGGCATATCATCTATGTATTAAAAAAAAGGCCCCTTTTTCCCATGTAGATAAGTGATCTGGGGAAAACTGAAAGGCAGCGTTACCCAAAAGGGTTCAAATGGTCCGGTGTTGTGCTGCGGGGGCCCTAGTTGTTGCTTTATGTAAGTTTGTTGAATTAGAGGCATTTAAAATGAAAAAATTCTCCCCTGCAACAGCCCCCCATAGGGGAGCTTATAATTTTCTTTTGCGTTTATACATTGACTCATAATTAAAAGAGCTGAGTAATTTTCCCCTTAAAGGGTTGTCTCCAAATTTGATTCATTTCCCTCAGCCCGTTTTTTTTTGGTTTCTTTTGAATTCAGGGGGTGTTTACGGCTTTATGGGCTGCTAAAGCCAGGTCTTTTGAAAGAAACCCAGTGCTGACCCTAAAAGGTCTGTAGCTAAGCGACTGAGGAGCTGATGCAGCCCATCAAAGGGAAATATCTGAATTGGTAGGACACTTTTAAATGGACACTATTGCAAAGTGACTTGTTTTTGCAAGATCTTTACATAAAAAAGCAATCCTTGTAGTGAGACACCCCCTTTAAAAAAGCTGAAATTATGTAAGTTCATTTCAGGGTTTAGTTGCTATGCTTAAGATTTGAACGTTATAATATAAACCCCTTAAAAAAAAATGACACCCTGGGAGGGTTTAATTATGAGATTGGCCATGTTTAATATGGTGAATGCTTTTTTGGGACCACCGAGGGGGCCCTGTATTTTCCTTTTTAAAAATTTAGGAAAAAAAGTGTCCCTTCCTCTAAGCGGTGGATTATTTTGTTTTATTTGTAAAAAAAAAAAAAAAAGTCTATGGATTATACTGAACTAAAATTAATAGTTTTTTCCCAAATATTTTTTTTTTTTAGGGGAAAATAAGGAAAGGGGATTTTTGTTTATTTTGGCTGCGGGATAATATCAAGGTTACATGATTATTCAACGGTTATAATCCCAAAAAATAGTTGTTTTGTGCAGGAAGATGGCAGATGGTCCACCAGGTGGATTCTGACAGTCCCAAAACTGGCATAAATATCGGGTTTAAAACTGCTTTCCAGCAATAAACGGACATGAGCCAAAGTGAAAATCAACATGTTTGGTCGCTGGTTCGCCCTTGATATAAAGAAAGAGGCAGCTTTTTAGAATGAAGGTCTATGTGATGGAAACATACAAGAGGACATTCCAAAAAGGTACAAAGTCATAATGTATCGTAAAGGGGGGGTCTCACTCAAGGATTGCTGCTTTTTATGTTTAAAGATCTTGCAAAAAAAAAAGTCACTTTGAATATTGTCCATTACAGGCCCTACCTATTCCTAGATATTCCCCTCCTGTATGGGCTGCATCAGCTCCTCAGGTTGCTATAGCTACAGACCTGTTTATCTCTCCTGATAGGCTGCCAGCATTTGTAAATTTTGTTTATAGCCCTACAGACCTGTTTACTTTCTCATGATAGACTACAGACCTGGCTTCTACTGCAGCCTAATGGAAGCCAGTAAACACGCCCCTGAATTCATAATGAAAACAGGACTAAGGTAAGATGAATCAATGTAGTGACAACCCCTTTAAGTGCACAAACTTGGAATTTGGAAATCTCAACATCATCGGTTAGTCATGCAAATGCACATTTTTTTTGTAGCCAAATTGCTGCTTACCCCACCAAATGTCTTAATTTTTCTGATATTTGGAGGCTCTTCTGACCAGTCTCTTACCAGTCATCAAACATTATAAGCTTTCATGGATTGGTGATATACTATAATATGCTTCATCCATTGTGTAAACACAACCTCCCTCTTCTGTGAATAAGATTCAAGGATTAAGAGTTTATCCAATAATTAAGGATGTGTCTCACCATGCAGCTTTACAGAGCCACAGGCAGCTTCAGACTCATGATTCCTGGTCCGACTGTGGGTGGTTCTATAGCAGTGATTAGCTTATCAGCTTTGCTGTTCCTAGCTATTCCTGTTACAGTGACATGACTACAGGAGATTTATAATCTGTAGTACACAAATCTACAGAGCTCTAACAGTTAAAACTTGTCATTAACTTAGGTAAATAAGGTTCTATGGCAGTGTTGAGACTCTGAAGGGAGCTGAGTGACTCATGATGGTCGGACTGGCTGAATAACGGAAGTTCAGATCAATCAGATAAGAGAACAGAGAGGTGATCGGTAACCTAGAGAAACGTGTACACTAGCAGTCGATATAATCTGCTTTATCTTCTGAACAAAGCAAAATCAAAACGGCGATGTATTTGGTAATAGTCTTCATTTACCTTTTACTACATGTTAAAAGCTAATCCTTATAGTGAGAATACCCCTTTAAGCGTTTATACAGATAAGCATGCAACCATAATTAAGAACTTTGTTCGAAACGCGTAGGCTGAGCTGTCTTCTCCTAACACGCCTTGCATGCTGGTAGTCTGTCTGATTGTATAACTTTGCCAAATTGTATGGCTTTTTAAAAAAGTTCCTAATAAAATTCATGTTTTATACATTTTTTTTCATCAAGAGGAGGAGCTGGCTTTTTTCTTCAATTGCTTCTAATGGTCTGCCGTATTTCTTTGCCCCGGGTGAGAGCTGATCAACTACTCTACAATGCAGATTATGATAGCGGTCCATGCAGGAATGATAGCAGACCAGAGATCTGGACTTAATGTATCTCAATAAATGAAAAGCAATCTTCCAACTTTACTTATTATATAATAAAAAAAAACTGTGGGCCTCAGTCGGGGTTATCTGAGCACCAAAGGATCCTCTGGTTGGCCCAGGCAATGACATAGTGGTGAGCTCCAAAGGTCCAGCTGAGGTTTACCCCATTTGAAGCTGGGTTGAAGTCAATCTTTTGCATCAAGGGTCTGTTTCTCTTAGAATGCAATATTAAAGGGGTTGTCTCACTACAAGGATTGCTGCTTTTATGTTAAAGATCTTGCAAAAGCAAGTCACTTTTGAATATGTGTCCATTATCAGAGTCCTATCTATTCCTAGATATCCCCTCTTGTATGGGCTGCATCACCTCCTCAGGTCGCCATAGCTACAGACCTGTTCAATCTCTCATGATAGGCTGCCAGCACTGGTTGCTATAGCTACAGACATGTACTTTCTCTCCTGATAGGCTGCCAGCACTGGTTGCTATGCTACAGACCTATTCGATTCTCCTATAGCGCAGCACTGGTTCCCATAGCTACAACCTGCTTTACTGCAGCCTAGAAGAAGCCAGTAAACACGCCCCTGAATTCAAAATCAAACCAAGAAAACAGGACAAATCATTGTAGTGAGACAACCCCTTTAGCTGGACATTCATATTTCCTGTATAGATGGAGGTTGGACCTGAAAATAATTTCCCCTGGTGGGCCAGTTGGACACTGGCTTGAGCTCATGGTATCTTCTCTTGGGGAATTTAACCTTCTGCCTCTTTTATAATTTCTTCTGGGGCTTCATCATTTTGTGAAGAACTTTTATAACTTTTGCCACTATTTTTGACCATCTTTCATTTGAAATAAAGGACAATGGTAATTGGACCATAAGGTCTCATGACCTACACATGTAACAGTTTAACTTTTTATTCGGCAAAAATTGATGTTGTTGACCTTGCGGTAAACTTAATTTAAAAAAAAAGTTTAGCGTGTAGAATTAGAACAATGCGAGTTCCATGGTAGAAGGGACGGAAGGTCAAACTATTGACTTTCCCCACAATTCCCCGAGCGCGACAATTATTCATGAAGGAAATTTCATATTATTTTTGTCAGAGTTCTGTGTTACCAATTTAACCAAAGTGATTAATTAGGGATTAAAATATTTACTTTGCACATGTAGACTTGGCACAGCACGGGAATATTTAAGCATTTCACTAAAGGGGTCAGCTCGGCGGCTTGCAGTTTGTTGTTTGTCGTTTTTCTTTTCCGTGAGAGAGAAGAAATTGTGTGTACAGGTTCAGTCATATCAAGGACACCTTTGTATCATCTCCAACTGGATCAATGATGATTAAGTTGTGCCAGCGTGACAGCAGCCATTTTGCGGTTGGCTCGCTGTTCAGTAGAATCATTTGGACTAGTGAGAGGCGAGGTGAGGAGATCAGTCCTGGTTTTTAGTAGCCATTAGGATGCACGGGGTAAATCAATTTGGAAACTTTTGATATCTGTCCTGGACAAATCAGTTAATCAAGATTCCCATTGTATTTCAATGACTGGTTAATCAGGCAAAAGAATTTATTCAGCTCTCGGAGAATATTCTAATATTATGAACTATCTGAAAAATTGCAGCAGTTTTTCAGTATTTTTTAAGGGGAGTTTTCAAGGGCCTTAAAGGGAATCTTGTCACCTAATCGGACCTCTAAGCCCCGATGAAGCCAGGTTAGCTGGCGAAACATGTCGGCGAGGTCAGATATGAAGTTTTAAATTGTGATTTCTCACCTCTGTCTACAAGTGTCACCTGCTGCAGGGGTGTCACAAGGGGCCTTATTTGTTCTGTGTCCTATAAGGGACGACTGCCCAAGTAGGATCTTGGGATCCCTTATGAAGCTAGTAACTTTGCTATAGATATAAGGCTCTCCTGTTAGTAGGTGGGGTCCACCAGACTTTGATAATAGAAAAGGGGGTTATTACTCTTTCAGAACAAAAAGGGTTAAAATGTATGAGGTTAGAAATCAGGTTTTTAAATAGTGTGTATAGAGGTTAAGAGTTATACATAATAAAAGTTACGTTTTAGTGTTTAACAGATAAAGAACTGATAGAGTTTAAGTTTGCCAACGGCAAAATAGTAAATATAGTGATTAAAGGGAATCTGTCGCCATTTTGTTTTCTAATTAAAACCAGACAATAATCCATATTCTTTTCTTCTTGGCCATTTTTATTTTCTGATTGTAGATTTGTCAGTTCTGTTTTCTGTATATGATTATGGGGGCGGCCATCTTGCCTGAGCTGCTTTTAGTAAACCTATAAATACAAGGGCCAGTCAAACAGAATGGATACCATAAATACAAAGACTACCAAAAGAAATTGTATCCAATACAGCAATATAGAAATGTAAAAACAATGCTTTATTAAATCTTCTTATAAAAAATATCAGTAAACAGACAAAATCAACCCAAGTAAAAAAACCCAACTAATCCACTGAAACACAATGCTTTTAATCATATAGGTGATAGTAATATCAAAACATCACATAAATAAGTACTAAAACAACAATTTTATACATCACCAAAGATCAGCAGATTAGAATGAACCAAACACCCCGACACCGCTTTTTCGCCTGAGCTTTCTCAAGGGGAATGTTCATGAAAAAAACTTTATTGGATACAAACAATGTTGCAGCAGTACACAGCAAAAGGGCTAAAAACAAGTAACCTAGCTTACGCGTTTCAAGCGCAAAGGCTCTTGGTCACAGCTATAGAACGGGAAAAAGTTTCCGGGTTTAAAAAAAAAGTATTAGCCAATAGGCAGACACTACGTATAACGCATCATTCCCCACCCATTAATTTGCATATTTAAACAGACAGACTCCTTTAAGAACCAATCAAAAAATGTATAGTAAATCCGTTTTATAATTACAGCCGTAGGGGGCTCTAGTACCTGGGTTTCAATTCCCGTATGCTTCCCTATATCTTAATTTATATCAACTCCCCCCCGGGATGGTTTGTTACCTGCTCTATGGCATAAAAAAAAAAACAAAACTGGCAAAATTGTTACGTATACTATATAGATGTTCAGTTATCCTGATTTTGAATTTCCTTGTTGTGCTACCCACATATTTTTTATTGCAATGTGCTAGTAGTATAATGTTGTACCGTGTTAGCCATAGAAAGTAGTAGAAGAGTGAAGAAAATCAGGCGAAAACCTTTTAGAGGCTAGAATGAGTATATTTGATGGTGAGCTTTCGAGAGAACTGCTCCTTCTTTCAGACTGTGTTATACAAGAAATTGAAAATTCACAGACTTTTTATACACAAAAGACCTGTGTGCATTCAATCACATATACTACGTGGTGCCTTTCACAGTTTAGAAATTTAAACATTTTATATGTACATTTATCCAAAGCATCGCTAAGCGTGCTAACTTTTTTAGCATGTTTACATAAATTACAGCGAGCACCACCAGAGGGAAAAAAGCCTTTCAACGAGAGCCATGTTTTTTGGGAATATTTAGTGGTAAGTATACTTGGGGAAATCATATTACCTAATGTTTGGTTTCTCTTAGGAACACATTTAACCCCTTTGTCTATTATTTCTGCGAGAACGGGATCTTGTCTCAAGATATTCAGATTTCTATAGAATATCTTCTTGATCTCCTTGTAATTTTGACTATATTTAGTGAAAAATACCAACATACTTTTATTGATTTTTTTTTATTGTTATTTGTTTCATCTGCCTTTTTATACCTTAATAATTGTTGTTGTGTTTTTGTTTTAATTTTATTTTTAGTAAGGTTTAATTTATCTTTGGCATAATCCCCTTTTTTTTTTACCCCGTTTTTAGAGGTTAAAGTCTTAGGAAAAATATTGTAAAATGTGCCTACTTAGTATTTGTTTGTTTTTTTTCAAAATGTGGTATGTTCTAGGTGTGGTGTTTTTGTGGTATTTTTTTCATAGTCCTTATAAAGGGCCTAAAAAAACACCAGAAAAGAGATATGTTACAAATGAAAAAAACAAAACAACCCACCATGCAAAATGCTTGAAAATACATAGCATTTAAAAACTCAGAAAAATACTGTTGAAATGTCCTATGGGAGTCAATGCCTACCGATTCATGCATGTACAAATGTAGCATTTTTGCTTCTATGTACTTAAGTAATCTAACATGGCAGATTTAGATGGGTAGTTTTATTTTCTTCTTATCTTCAATTAATTAATATGTTAAAGAGGTTTTCTCACTATAAAGATGAGCTTTCAACATGTAGGGAAAGGTAAATGAAGACTTTTTCTAAATGCCTTGTTCTTTGGATTTTACCTTGGTCATGAGATAAGAGATATTAATTGCTTTTAAGTGCATAGGGTTTTCCCTTGGTCACGTCCATTTCTTTGTTTTCCTGAATAAGTTAGGAATTTGGGAGTGATGCCATTTTGGGTCAGGGTCCCCCCATAGGGATTCGTTATCTTAATAGATTGCTTTTGTTGACAGAAAAGCAATTTTTTTTTAGCCCCCCCAAGTGCATTTTTTTTCATTTACTCGGCTTTCTTGTAGCTTTGTTTACACATATTAAATTTCTTGCACTTTTTAACTTCTCGCTATTTTATAGAGGCGCAAAAATATTTTAAATCATGCTATAAAACCCCCCCACAGCCAGTCAAATGCAGAGTGGGTGAAAATGTTTTAAACCTTTTTAAAAACCCCTTTGAAATAATTGTGTTTCCCCAAAAAAGCCACACAAAAATGTAGCCTACTTTCTTGTAAACCCAAAAATTAAAAAGGGTGGTTTTTTATTATTTAAGAAAAGGCTCTGTTTAATAGGGGTAAAATAGTAGAAGTGAAGCCTGCTCCATTTCAGCACTGCCGCTGTTCCCGGTGCTCCCTGGTGATGACGTCACAATCATTAGTCTTGTGATACTGCCAAAACAAAAAACTGGTTGGGGTGGTCTTTCCCGGGGCATGTGATAGATGTCACCTTGGGGGGCCCGCAGGGGAAAAAAACAGCCCGTTTTTTTTTTTCCCGAGCTAGAGGGATTTTTTTTGTCCCTATTTGTAACCCCTTTCAATCAACAGAGTATTAATATATAATTATATATATATTGTAAGTGGGCGCCGCTCTTAGGATTGCAGTCCAATGCCGATAAAGACGCAGACAGGTTGCTTTGGGTTCAACACGGATCCTCCCACGTTTTATTGGCACAACAGGTATACAATGTTCAACGTATGCCGAACATAAAACAGAACAGAAAACAAATAAAACTCCTGCTCATCTGAGCGTTGAATATACAGTGCAGTTTACCCTAATTACATCTTGTCAGCACGCAGTGCTTAATCAAGATCCTGGATGTCTCCAGTGAGACACTTCTCCGGCCAAACTCCTTGACCTGTATGTCAGAACCACCTGGTCAGCTGACTAGCTGACTTATAATGTCCAGCCCAAACCCTGGTCTGGAACAAGGGGAGCAGACACCCACCCAGCACTTTGTCTACTCCCAATTAAAGCCGTCCCGGGTTTTGGCTGAAACAACCATACTACTGGTAAACGTATGTCAACCCCTTACTGTCAGCTAGTATCGCTCTGCTCTGCACTGATGAGGGACAAAAATCCAGAAACAGTGTTGTCTGCAGATGAGAGATACTGGCTTGGCTAAAATCCTTTTTGCTTTCCCAAGACCTAGTAGGTCAAAAGCAAATTGAGGATTTGTTACATCCAACAGAGGGCGCTGTGGACTTCTCAGCCCTTTTCCCATAATGCCTTGTGATATGCATATGCTTCGTAGAGTGCGAAGAGGCAAAACAAATCTCTATACGCCGTTCGTTCGGTGCTCTCCTTAAGGAGAGATGTTTCCCTTCCTGAACTCCTTACTGTAGCAGACACAAACGAACGTCTTCTATCTCACCAAGGCCAGGTAAGCTTGGTGACATGTTACTTATTCTTTCTTTGTCTGGTGTAAGCCAGAAATGTAGCTGGAATGTACACCCCATTAGGGACCTTCCCAGCTGCCTTCTTACTTGGGTTGTCTAATATAGATAGATAGATAGATAGAGATACATATATATAGTAGACAACCCAAGTAAGTTTCGTCTCCACTACGTGGCCATGTACATATTTGCACTCTTTGTAGATATTAATCACTTGATTTCATGACATTTTAATGCTGTTTTTCTTCAGAATTCTATCCTGTCCACCTCTTTTAATCATGAGCCACAAATACCATCTTGTACTACAGCAATAACATGACATTTTCAGTACCGATCCAAAATCTGAGTCGACCATTTTTCCTTTAGCTCTATCAAAACTACTATACCTTTTTTTAAAGCTCGCAATTCCTGGTAACTGAGGCAACTTTGCCAAGCTGAAAACAGGATTTGCATCATGAAGCACAAAGTCATTGCTGCAAGCAACGTTTTCAGCAGTTATTTTGTAAGCAGCACTAATAGATGTCTAACCCATTAACTGTCTGGGGCAACTTGCCCCCGGGAATACGGAGCAGTCACCTGTCACAAGCTTTCTAATTTCTGTAATCATTTTATGTCTGGTCAGAGCAGTAAAAATGTCAGTCATGTTCAAAATCCTATCACCTGCAAGTAAATGCACTCTATACATAGGATGTTATGTCTTCAAGAAGTCCATTGGATACTTAACCCCCATTGACATGGGATTTAGCAGGATAATGCAATGTTTATTAGGGTTATTGGTGTGATGAATGGTAATGACCAAGATCACAATAATGACTATTGCAGTAATATTGCATGTATAATATATATACATATATTACATCCTATAAAATACAAATATAAAATACAGTATAATAAATATATTAATATATATTTGATGTAATAAAATATTGATATTAAAAGAAAATGTTGTATATGTTTGTATATTACAAAATTACTTCAAGTAACATATCGCCCATCCCCAAGACACTGAGGTAGTTGCTCATGGCTGTTAGTTTTTTTTTCAGAGATCCTTTAAAAAATTTAAAAAAAATTTGATTAGATGTCATGGGCAAATACTCTACTTTTTTGCATTTCTTTTTTTTTTTTTATATAATACATTTTTATTAAGGCATGTCTTCATTTTAACCACATAAAACCAAGGAAAAGCAATAACATTCGGAAGCAAGGGAAGAGCAAACTGAGAGACAGACATGAGTCCAAAATGAAAAGAGAACAGCCATGGCATGAGCCTTCCCATATTTACACCAAAACAAATGGAGGCCTGAAATGGCTAAACATGTTTCAGGAGAGAAATGAGGATCCAGATAACCCGGACTCAATGAGTAAATGGTCTTAATGATACAAAGACTTGGAAAAGCATACAAGAAGAAAAAGAAAAGGAAATCAGAGTAAGAGGGGGAGAAAGGAAGGGAATTAGGAGACAAGAGGGGAGCAGGGTTGGGTACGCCGCCGGGCACAGGAGGAGCACAAAAAGAAAATGTTTACAAACCCCAGTAGGGGAAATACGCTTCAATCACCAAGGTTCAGTGTGGATGGCAATTGTCTAACACCCCCCTAAAGCCTGGAATGCCGGGCTAGATTGGTATATAATCCAAGGTTCCCATGTCTGAAAAACTTTCATAGGCTCCTCAGGGGTGTGTGCGACTAGTTCCTCCATGCAATGGATGAAAGCAACTTCGCTTACCCATTCTGATATTGAAGGAGGAGCAGTCTGTCTTTGCCGCCTGTAGGAGGTGCCTTGTCAGAGTTTTTTTTATATGAAGATTGTGAACAGTGCAACATAAACAAGAGGGTAACTTCCGGGGAATCTGGCACTGAGACCCCAGTGCAATTATTAATGGCCCCAAGAATCTTTTCCCAAAAGTTCCGCAGATTTCGACAACCCCACCAGATATGGCTCATAGTCCCAACCTCCTGGCAACACCTCCAGCATGTTTCAGGAACATTAGGATACCATTTGTGTAACAGAACCGGCACTCTGTACCTTCTCGAAAGAATCTTGAAGCATGTTTCTTGAGCCTTGCAAGCTATAACCGCCTTATGCATAAGGAAGAAACAATTTTTCCATTGCTCGGCCATAAAAGTTTTCTGGAGCTCCTTTTCCCAAGCTTCGCAGTAATGGGGAAGCGTTTGAGAGGCAGACAGGATAAGCCATGGATATTAAATGTCTCGGCAGTGTAGGAGCCACACAAAGCTTTTCAAAGGAAGAGAGCTATGTATATCTTTTTTCAAGATGGTGGAGATAAAGAAGTGCCGAAGTTACAAGTACTCAAAATAGTATCTAGAGGAGGAGGGGAGGCCCTATAGTAGGTCTTCTAGGGGGAGTAGTTGTCCATTTTCGTGAATGTGAACCGCAAGGATAGGGCTGGATCTAGAGCCCCTTAAGAAAAGGCTACTTGAAGGAGGGATGATCTGAGATGGGGAACAGAGGTCCATTTAGGTCCAGCAGTGATTCCGAGAGTTTAGATTTTCGCAATATAGCTAATGTATGGGCCATACAAAAGGATCGAGTTTTAGAATCGGGTTGTGGAAGGTTTTTAGCCCAGGACTTTTCTCCATTTCAGACAACAATCGCCAATAAAATTAGTCCACACGGCGTGAGTGATTTTCAGCTCAGACAGTTTGCAGATTTGGAAACCACCCGAAAACAGACAAGCAACCATCCCCATAGACTTGGATAGAAAATCCACCCATCAGTCTACATTGAGCAGATTTTCAGCCGGACGGACTTTCACACCGCCGGCGTTCTGAAAAACTCAGACCATGCATAATTTTCCGCCTGACTTTCGGGCGGAAGGTGGGCTAGTTAATGGGTAAGAGGGACGGGCGAATCCACAGACCGTGGACAGAACCTCCCTCCAAAACCATTGAAAAGATGATAAAATATCAGCTGGATTCTTTAATCAGAATCCGACCAGCAGTTTCCACTTGCCGTGTGGCCGTAGTCTGGGTTTTACATACATTCCTTCAAGACAATGATTAAATAAATGTGTTGTGGAATTTTTTTTTTAAATGCAGTACATTTAATTGAGAAAATTTAGCCATATGACTATACATAGGAAGTTGTAGAAATCTCCTCCAAGTTAAATCCATTGGAGACCTCGCTTGATGGTTAAATCTCTAGCTACGACTACATTCTCTTCAGAGCTTTACCTCTTGTTAAATCAAAGTTGATCAACCTGTACTTGGACCTGTTCTTTTTTTATCAGTATCTATAGGTGAGGTTCCCAAAACTGAATACAATATTATTACAATATCTGCCTAGAGTTCTATGCAGTGGGATCACACTGTAACACTTTTTCCTGGTTTATCTTCTAGATTTAAAGCCAAGAATTTGACTTTTAGATTGTCCTCCCGTCTGGTCACACTGGTGTCTTTCTTTAAAGCTGTTAGAAATCTGGAAACCTCAACTCTTCTCTTCTGAATCTTGGCAAATTCCAACCCGTATCCACAGATGTTAGAATTGTGTTTTAAACATAGCCCTGGATCCCCTCAGCTGTTATACTGAGATATATATATATATATATATATATATATTTTCTAAGAGTTCAACATAGTGACTGAGAAAACCTTCCCTGGCAAGTTAGTAAAGCTTTTCCTACATTTTGATGATGAGGTCTTATTCTATCGAAAAATCACAGAAAAATGGGACAATACTTACTCAAACACACAACAAAACTATACTTACAGCTCAATGGCTGGACTATAGACTGAACCCAGTAGGAGGCAACACAGGCCCCTGTGCTACTTGGGAAAGATAAAACAGGTGCAGGTAATTGCTGAGCAGAAGCTGACACACCGATCCACTAGGGGAACAATTAGATGATAAAAAACTGCACATTGAATTGATACCTGTTCACACCAGTATACAGAAAAGCTACAGTATAATACATGGGGAGATTGCACAAATGCAAAAATACTGATCAGACAGCCACTCACATGCCTTCTATTTAGGAGGAGAGTGGTTGCTAGTATTATAATTGCATATAGATAAGGCGATACAAAGGGTGCCATTTATACAGATATGTGTGGTGCAGCATGCTGTCTAACAGCTTATGATGCCTCTTTGTATCGCCTTATCAACTTACAGATCTGACTTTCCAAAAAAATTTCCAACCATTGTGGCATCACAAGGGAAATGAAGCACTACACCATGGCCACTGAAGTCCATAAGTTCTCCAGGTTTATCCCTACAGAGCAAGAAATGCCCTTTGTTGGCAGGGAATGGAAACAATATTTGATATTCTCACTGAGGCCCAAACATGACTTTTAGACTGTAGGAAGTGCCCATGACTTTGCATTGGATCATATCGCCTCCTTTCTTGGAATAGGAATTCCTGTGTAGCCTTTCCTCATCATTTACAAACTTTAAAGTATAGGACCTGCAGAAAGGCATTCTAAATCTAATAAAACCTATGAAGAATCCACCTGTCATCTAGATTAGATCCTTTTTAATGGAACTATCATCGCCTTACATCCTATATGTATTGTTGTTCTTCCTCAAGATCACCGTTCTCTGCTGACATTTGTGGTGGTTGTCTCCATGAGGTTTCGTCTCTGCATTGTTGGGCCGTGCTACTCTTTGCCATGCTCCTTTAGTTCCTGGCGGCCATTTGTGACATTTCTCAGGAAATTCTTGTGTAATGTGGGGTTAACTTTCTTGAATGTTTAGCCTTAAAGGCCTCATTCGTATCATGCTTTGTATCTACCATCAAAAAGGTATTCAAACCTATAAACCATGGCATAGCCATAGACTTATAGACAAATTGTAGTCTACTTGTGACTGTTTGATCTATTTTATGTCACTATTTGAGGAAAAGAAAGGTATGGTATACTTCTGGCCTAGTGTTGGGCCAACAATGGCAAAACAAAGGTCTATTCAAGTGCATTGGCCCGCATTGTATATTCACTACAGTGCTAGGACCAAAGTTATGCTGATATAGAGCACCACAGCCCATTTTCATTCGAGACATCTATGGGGGTCCCAGAAAATATCATTAATGCTTATCATGGGGAACCTGTCTGTAAGTTTCTTTTTCCCAGTGGTGAAGGTGGACTTGCTTCTTCAGATTACAGCTTTAGTCAATGACAATGATTTTATTTTCATACTTGATCATTAGTAAACCAGAAAGTAACGTAATTCTTTGTCATGTCCAAATATGAAAGCAATTAACATAAAAGAGAACACTTGCAGATAAGCTTTAAAGTGGCACAAAAGCTTTTTTCGGAGATTAGGATCAGAGTGGTTTTGTTTCATTTACAACGAGTAAGATTTGATAAATTAGTGGATTCAGACTGTAATCATTCCAGAGTTCATCTCCATTAGATGCAATGCATGTAGGTGAGCTCTCATATTCAGGTGTAGTTAAATGGATGCATGTCTATAATAATTTATGTAATGGACGTTTCATCTGACAGAATACTATAGAGTTGCGACCTATTAGTACACTGCGTAAGCCATACCTACAAGTGCTAAATCGAGATTACCCCGCACCTATACTCTGAAATCTTTATCTATAATGGGCTAGTCTAACTATTAACCCTTCAGTGACAATAGGTAAAAAAGTCTCTCTGAAACCAATTGAGAGTTTCCTTGGCCGTGCGTTTGGGATCATTGTCTTGCTGAAATGTCCACCCTCGTTTCATTTTCATCACCCTGGTAGATGGTAGCAGATTTTTACCAAGAATGTTCATTTGTCTTTTCATCCTTCCATCAATTATATGAAGTTTGCCAGTGCCCTATGCTGAAAAAACAGCCCCACACCATGATGTTCCCACCTCCACACTGCACTGTTGATGTTTTTGAGGTGATATGCGGCACCTTTTTGGCCTCCAAACATGGTGTGTATTATGGCATCCAAAGCGTTCAATTATGACCAGACTATATTCTTCCAGTATTTACAGACTTAATGTTATTGAGCAAACTTTAACACAGAAATGCGTGGTGAGCATGCATACAGGTGGGTGAGTGCATTACTTTGTTTTTTGTTTTGTTTTTATGTAGCTCTTCACAGGTGGTCCTTGACTCTTGAACAACTCTTCTGATAATTCTTTTCACTCCTCTGTCTATAGTCTTGCAGATGACACCTGTAGCAAATGCCACCCATATGTTTTCCAACAATAAGGCAGAGAAGGACTTGAGAGAGCTTTCTGGTTTTGCCCATCATGAGCTGATTCTTGTGTGGCATCTTGGTAATGAGTCACCGTTTTATAGGCCATCAGTTGAACCATCTGATATTAGTTTTCACTAAGTAGCAGGACTGCTTTCTAATTACTGATAGATTTCAGCTGGCATCATGACTGTCCATGGCATTTTGCACCTCTCCTCCTTCATGTGTTTGTGGTCGCTCACATCAATACTTTTTTCCCTGTGTCATTTCTCATAATAACACATAAATCAAACCATAGATAAACTACGTTATTTGCCTGTGTGGCCTGGATGGGTTGTTACCGTCATTTCATGTCAATAGCACCCTTAAGAATAAATTTACTTAGAAAATTGGTGACCTTTTTATTTCACCCGCTCTACATGCAGCTGGAAAAGACTACAAAAGCATTGCTAAAGAGCTGGTTGTACATCAGTCCATGGTTTGACAAATTGTCTATGAATGGAAAAAAAATGTTGGACTATTGCTAATCTTCTGTGCTGTAAAGATCACTCCAAGTGCAGAGTGGGCACTCCTTAAAAATGTAAGAGAGAACCAAAAAATAGCATCAAAAGACCTAAAAAGTACTCAGTCTTTACAAAGGGAAGCTGTGCAGGGTATTGCCACTTTTCCCAATCCAAAAAAAGGCTATCGCTATTATGCTCCTGGAATCACTTAAAATATGGGATACATAAAAGATTTACTATAAACAACTGATGGAAAGGGCAACTTTTAAAAATGAACAAAGCTCAATGATTTTAGAGGTCAACTAGGTGTCATTACAATTTAATGTATGTGGCCATATCAGGCACTCATTCTTAAACCAAGACAAACATTGAAAATAACCGATTAATCAAGGGCAGCTTGTTGACCGTTTCCATTCCAGTAGCCATTTATTAGGCAATTTCTGCAACTACAAATCTATAGTATATAAACCTACCATACATTCACTATGGGTAAAACTATGCGCGGATACCCTTAAAGGGGTTGTTTCTCTACATTGATTCATCTTACTTCAGTCCTGTTTTCTTTGTTTCACTTTGAATTCAGGGGCATGTTTACTGGCTTCCACTAGGTTGCAGTAGAAGCCAGGTCTGTAGCTATAGCAACCAGTGCTGGCAGCCAATCAGGAGAGATCGAACAGGTCTGTAGCTATAGCGACCAGTGCTGGCAGCCTATCAGGAGAGATCAAACAGGTCTGTAGCTATAATGACCAGCACTGGCAGTCTATCAGGAGAGATGGAACAGGTCTGTAGCTATAGCAACCTGAGGAGCTGATGCAGCCCATACAAGAGGGGATATCTGGGAATAGGTAGGACACAGTAAATGGACACATATTGCAAAGTGACTTGTTTTTGCAAGATCCTTAACATAAAAAGCAATCCTTGTAGGGAGACAACCCCTTTAAGAAAACCAAATTTTCAGAAAATGATTTATTAGAAATAATAAAATGTGTTTTCTTATTGAGCGGTGTCACAGTGTGCAATCAATTGTTCTTTAGAATTTATTTCTTGGTTAATTGATTGAATTTTATTTGTTATAAACCGTGACTTGCTGGAATTTTATTTCTGCCTGAGAGAAATAATAATATCAATGGACGTCATTTGAAGTCAAGATTAACTTTATTTTCAGCACTAAGTGACAATTAAAAGTTTTGCTATTATGTGTCCTTCCTTAGCTTAAAGGAGTTGTCCATTATTTCAGGGGGAAAAAAAGACTTCTGGGTGGAAGGAGTTAAAAATAGAACAAAAGACTAAACTCACCTGTGAAGCCCTCCCTGTTTGGGTATGTTCACAGGGTGTATTGCGGCGCATACCTGTCCAACATGTACTTTCAACAGCGCTACGGCCACGGCCTCCTATTGCTTTTTGTTTTCCCTGGCGCATGCTGTGCGCCTGTGAAAAGAAGTGACATGTCATTTCTTTCGGGCTGGGTTATCATAGCACTCAATGAGCGCTGTGATTTTACAGTGTTTGCGGGGCTTACTTTGGGAACATTGCAGCGCAATTACGCACCACAAATACATTGCATGAGCATACCCTCTCAGTGCCACCGCTGCTCCCTACCAATGATATCACATTTATTGCTCCTGTGATGCTGCAGCCAATCATTGGCCTTTAGATCATGTGCTGACCACCAAGTCCAGTGATTGTTCCTGGTGCTCGCCCCCCGATGAGGTCATGTTAATTGGTCATACACATTCCAATACCAGCAGCACACTATTAACTAAAAAACTATCAAAAGGCACATAGGAATTTTTGAAAAAGCATTTCTGCTACTTAGAATACATGAAAAATGTTTTGAGGTTCTTAGTTCACATTTTTGATCAAAACTGCTTCAGCCCACCTCCCAATCAGCAAGGCGACCTCAAATACAAGTGGAACCCTACACTAATGTTACCTCTCTTTAGGGCCTGTTCAGACCTCCACAATTGAGAAAGTGAAGGTTCCAGCTACAAGGTACTCTGCAGTGATTTAAAAACCTGTGAAGGTGGGGGGCGTGCGGAAAACCAACCAGGAGGCAGCCACTCCCCCACACGGACCAATGTTAATTGGTCATGTGATGCTGCAACCAGACTTGTCAATTATGATGTCTATTCTATGTCTAACCCTTCTGGATCAGGAGAACCTTTTGTGAAAATAATGGACAACCCTGTTAAAGGATATGTCCACTCTTCTAGACACCTCTTGAATGTATATGGGCAGGAACAGCAGACATATGAAAAGGATGATGACTACAGGATCAGACTACACATGATTTGCTTGTAGTCTGTAACCATGTACAACTTTAGGTCTACATAGATGTTTATATAACATGATGGATATTTGCAAAGTTGATATATTTATTATTTTTGGACCAGCTAATATATAGGTTATTGTAGGTTTATTTGGTTTAGACTCAACATTTGACCATATACGTTTTTTAAGGGATCGCACCCATTGAATTGACGGCAACTTTTTGCATCTCGGGATGATTTCAAGGCAATCCAAAAACATGTTCACCCCCAGAATCATTACTTTCGATCTTAAATCTTCAGCTCTAAAGACTTCCGGATCATTTCATTGACTAATATTAAGTGTATGTACTTTAAGTATTCCACCTTAAAGGGGTGTTCTCACCAGGCTGTTTCACAGACCCTGCTCTTCAGGCTTCCACTTCCTGTTCAGACTAGGGGTGGAGCTTCAGCAGTGATTGGCATATTAGCTCTGCTAGTCATAGCTGAGCCTGTTAGAGGGATATTGGTGATGGAGAAGTTTTAACAGCAGGGTAGAAAGCTACAGAGCTCTTAAGGTTTAGAGTTTGTCAGTAACTTAGATGAACAAGCCACTGCTTATACTGATAAGACACAGCAGAAAGTGGCATCACCATGGTCAGACAGGGCTGCTGGAGCAATGAGAGCAGAGATAGATGGTCGGTAACCTAAGGAAGATTGTGTAAACAAAGAGGAAATAAGATCTTCTATACTAAACAAAGCAAAATTAGAACAGCAATGTATTTGGTAATAGTCTTTATTTACCTTTGTCTACATATTTAAAGTTAATCATTGTGTAAGACATACCCCCCCCCCCTTAAGTTTGGAGCTCCTTTACGAATTGTTCACATTTGAGAAATGTTTCCCATGAGCTTTTTGAGATGCACTTAGTAGTCACATACTTCCCCTGACTGAAGCACAGCTGGTGAGGACTGTACAACATGAGCATGGAAGAAAGAATTTGTGTAAAACAACTCTATTGTCTACGAGGACAGATTAAAACAGGACTCTTCAAAACCTTCTTTGAAGGATGACTGCTGGGCCTTTGACCCGCACCTGCAGGTAACCTTGAAATAGGTGTAGCATTCGGATACTAATCCCAGCCTAGAGAATCTAAAAGTGGAACAGATTGACTTGTCCACTGCAACACAAAAGACTTATTAGCAGAGAGAGAACAGGCTGGGAGATATTCGCCTAAAACAACAAAGTTATGGAGTCAGTTTGAGGCCGAAAAGAATTCAGAAGAGGCAAAATGTGAGAGTTAAAAATATTTGCAACTGACATGATGAGTGTACTTGGTTATACTGGGTAAGACCATAGACAGAGCTGGTAATAGAAGGGCTTGCACGCATATTAGTTGGCGACTGTTTACAATGTTCCTAATTGGATCTTCCTCTTTACGATCTGAATTTTACTAAAACCTTGGTCCTCTTATTTCTTTTCATGGAAATCCTCTCTTCACGCTTTCCCAGTCTATTTCCCACTGCTGCTGTTTGTAAGATTCGGTAAACTTTTTGCCAGAGATAATTAGCATTTGTCTAACCCAATGTTTTACAGATGTTGGGAAAGGAAATAATTTTTGCCAGTGGCAGAGCTGGTCCCAAGTGCTTGGTGTCAGCCCTGTCCCAGCCAACAGGCCAGGACAGGGCTATGGCTGCAAACTAAATATTTGCCTAAAAGTAAAGAAAAGCCTAACCAGGGGTATAGATATAAAGAACGAAGGTAGCAATTGCACATGGTCCTGATGGCAAAAGTTCCCCTCTGCTACAAAAGAAGACACCAACAGTATAAATAACACATAGAAGTTGGGAGCCTTGTTATAGACTTTGCAATGGGTCCCAGCAACTGTGTTAGACCTTTAAAGGAAACCTATTACATTGAAAATGCTATCCCGTCTACAGGAAGAGCTGAGCACATTGATGTATAGATTTGTAGGAAAATATTCAGTAGAATTTGTATTTTATTCATTTAAATTCCTGCTTATTCTTGGTTGAGTCCAGTAGGCGGTGTTATCAGTGATTGACAGCCATCTCTGTATGCACACTCACATAAGAAAGGCTGTCAATCACTGATAAGACCGCCCACTGGACTCCTTGACTCAGAATAAGCAGGGATTTAAATGAATAAATTACTCTACTGGATCTTTCCCCACAGAACTATATATCCATCTGCTCAGCTGCTCCTGCTCTATAACGTGCAGCCCACAGGTCAGATAGCAGGTTCATTGTGACTGTTACACACTAAGAAAACTAAATTATTTTCTAGCAAAATAGTATTAAAAATAGTGTAATACTTATATGGTTTACAGAGTAATGTTCCAATTCTAAATGATAGATACAGACGGGGAAAAAGACGTGTTTAAGAGAGCGAAAAATATATACGAGAAATTTGAGATAGATGATAGATGATAGACATAAGAGAGACAGACTGATGTGTGGTGGATGATGTATGAGATATCCGAGACAGATTATATACATAGCTGGATAGATATTAGATGGATGCAATAGATAGATATGAGAGATAGATATTAGATAGATATGGGAGATAGATATTAGATAGATATGAGAGATAGATATTAGATAGATATGAGAGATAGATATTAGATAGATATGAGAGATAGATTATGATAAATTAGATAGAATGAAAATAGATAAAATAGATAGATAGATAGATAGATAGATAGATAGATAGATAGAGCTAGATAGATATTAGATGGATGCAATAGATATGAGAGATAGATATGAGAGAGACAGATAATGAGGGATAGACCTAATATAAAGAGACTGAGATATTGGGTAGATGATAGAGATACGTATGATAGAGAGAGATACTGTAGATATAAGGTAGACAGGTTCACATGTGAATTGAGGATTACTACATCCAATAGATGGCGCTGGTGAGCTCTTCAGCTCTTTCCCATAAGCCTTTGTTGTGAGAAATCCTCGTAATTTTTCAAATATTGAAAGCCAAAGTGTGAGACATAGGCAAAGCATAGAAGTGGCCTAACAGAGAGACAGATGGGTATGGGATTTATGATAGAAAAGAGATGGGTAGGACAGATTAGATAACCCGCGCTACGGTTTGTTAGATACAATAGATATAAACTAGATATGAGATGGACATATCTATCTCATATATATATATGTGTGTATATATATATATATGTGTGTATATATGTGTGTGTATATATATATATATATGTGTGTATATATGTGTGTATATATATATATATGTGTGTATATATGTGTGTATATATATATATATGTGTGTATATATGTGTGTATATATATATGTATATATATGTGTGTGTGTATATATATATATATATATATATATATGTGTGTGTGTATATATATGTGTGTGTATATATGTGTGTGTGTGTATATATATGTGTGTGTGTGTATATATATGTATATATGTGTGTATATATATGTGTGTGTGTATATATATATATATGTGTGTGTGTGTATATATATATATATATATATATATATATATATATACATTATATATGATATATATATATATATGAGATATATACATAGAGAGAGAGAGATAAAGATAAATATTGAAGCTATTTATCGATGTATGTATCTATCTATCCTGTATACAAGTAACACAATACTCCTGTGCCCTTTCATGGTGATTTTTGAAAAGTAAGAGAAAAAAATGGAAATTCTACAGTAGCTTTTGTCACCTTTGTACACATCTGACTAGTCTTGTTTTCCTTTAAGCTTTATATGTAATAACTAACATATCAATGAGCATGACTAGTCACATGTTCAGTATTCTTCTAAGTGACTGACGGCTGACTATATAACTAGTGCACACCTGAAATCTCTGGGGGCATGAGACTTCTCTGGCATCTCATGATCTAGGGCCATGAGGACAGTGAAGGACAAGTAACTCAGTTTTTCACTGAATATTTAGCATACCTTTCTGCAGATAATTTCATAGTAAATGTATGTTCATTATAGTACATTTGTTGATTAGAGGTATAAACTGTAAATTCTCTTACAGGAACGTAAAGAAAAAAGTAACAGGCCTGACTTCAGTCCCCCTTTATCCAACTTAACATAGCTTCCCATGGAAACTGCTTCTGGGCTAATGAAACCGTCTCCTATTCATATTACTCTTCCCATCATACCCAGCTAGACCTCATCTGCCCTGATTTTACTTGTATACATGATAGATGCATACACCGATAAATAGCTGCAACATTTATCTTATATCTGCCATACCTATCTTCTATTTATCTATCTATCTATCTATAAATATCTATCTATCTATATATATATATATATATATACATATATATATATATATATATATATATATATATATATATATAAATCATATCATATCTAGCTTATATCTACTATATCCATCTAATCTCTGTCTAATCTGTCCTACCTATCTCTTTTCTATCATCTGCATCATACCCATCTGTCTCTCTGTGGCCTATGCTTTGCCTTTCAATATTAGAAAAGTTAAAGGGGATGTCTCACTACAATTATTAGCATGAAAACAAAGGCTATAGGGTTAAATCTGAAGAGCTCGCCAGCGCCATCTAGTAGTAATCCTCAACTCACAAGTGACTCACTGAGCCTTGAAATGTAAAAAAGATTGACACCGTCAGTTTTGTTCATCTACAGACGGCTGTTTCAGGGTGTGTTCCCCTTGTTGGTTCAGAGCAGAACTTACTGGCTGGCTGGGTGAGATTAGCTTTCAACATGTAGGGAAGGTTAAATTAAGACTTTTCCCAAATATACTCTGCTTTTGATATTACCTTGGTCAGGAGATAATAGAGACTTTATCTGTTCTGAGTGCACACAGGTTTCTCTGGTTACCATCCTGCTGTTCCTTCCTGATTAGACAGAGAGCAGTGAGTGACTTCACCAGGATGGACGTCTGCTTGAGAACAGTGTGTGTTATCTCTAACAAACATTTGTGTTCCTCCACGTGGTGCAGCGTGAAGAAGTGTCCTGTGTACAATTGTGTAGTAAGGAGGTGAAATGTGCTGTGTAAGGTGCAAGTCTATCTGTGAAATGTAATGTCCTACAAGTATAGAGTAAAGTCTGCAAGATCCCTGAAGTTGAGAGTCCCTGTGTCTGATTTCAAGCCCTGGTGCACTACACCTCTCATCTGTCACCCACTTAGCCCCAAAGAGAAGTCCTGTGTCCCCTGCTTTACAGCCTCCTTAAAACTCCAACCCTGGGTTAGGGTTAGCATTACAGTTAGTGTTCTAGTTCGTTAGAAACGGGGATAAGTCTAGTGAAAACATATGGATGCCCCAAACCAGAATTTTTTCACAAGTTTGGAGAAACCTAACAAGGCCCAAATTGAGCAACGTTAGAATTAAAGGGGTTTTGAAGTAAATTGAGGTGGGAAGTTTGTAAATTAAATAATAAACATTTTCACCATTCATTATTATTAAAAATTCTGCACCGTTTTTGTTTTAGCTGCTACTTTAGTGATCCATTGTTTACAGCTCGTCTCCAGGGGATACGACCAGGGACGAGAGATCCTCAGTCCTGGTCGCACATGCTCAGACATCACTTCTCTCAGGCAGCTACTGAGTGTTCAGACCCCGGGTGCTGTCATTCTACTCCTGTCCTTTGGACTAGTTAGTAATTAGTCAAACAGTGCAAATAAAAAGAAAGAAACCTCAGTGAGGTCTGTACATTGATAACGAGGTAAATAAAACAGGTTTGGTTCCTGCAGGGATTTGAACCTAGGACCCTTGTGATGTGAGGTAAAAACTTTACCTCTGAGCTACTCACAGCTTTATACATAAACAGACCTTTCTTTGACTAAAGAGGAAAGGCCTGGTGATATCATCCTGCTGGGTCACATGATATGCAGCTCAAACAAATCACACACGCCCCCTTCTGAGCACACAGAGCTGAAGAGCTGGATGCAGGAGGTATGAAATGAGATGCTGGCAAAACCCCTTTACGTCTTGTTGTTTGTCAGACAGATATTTCTCATCTTGCCCCTTTCATTTTCAGAAAGCCCTATGAAAAAAACAGAACTTGAACCTGTTGTTACTTTTCACTTGCACTGGTTCTGAAAATTCTTCTACAATGTCCCTCGAAAGCAAACAAGAAATTGGATTTGGATAGTAAAGCTGACACAGTACAAAATTCCTTTCTAGACTGGCCCCATTGAGGCCCCATCTGATGACGGCTTTAGTATGTAGGTAAGAGATGTCCTTTAAACACGTCATTTATCAGAGCTCGTAAAGGAAAAAAAAATCTGAACGCTAATTAAAATATCACTTTGTTCCGGCTTCTGAACACAGGCCCAAAAACTTTAGTATTAATACAGATATTTGTATTTTGATCCTGGAGAGAATGGGGATTAGGTAACACATATTACAAATGTAATCACATTTTCCAAAGCATGCTATGAAATTCAGAAATGTTGGCCATGATTTAAAAAAAAAAAAAAAAAAAAAAGTGTCTTGCCTCACGTTGAAGGTTTTGTTCCATGCAAAAGTACTTAAACAGACCTTTATCATGCATTTGTTGGCTGGCAGACAACAGACACCAAGCTTATTGAAAAGGATCCAGACAGCTCCACATATCTCTCCATAACAAGGATACGGCTTCCCATAGTCCTTGGCAAGCTTGGAGCAGTCTCTTGTCGTCTTACTTTTTCCTTCAGCAACCAGCTCAACAGGTGTTGCCACAGATACAGAGCACTTGGCAGTTCTATGACCTAAATAATGATTCCTAGGGTAGATTTTCGGAAAGAAGGAACCATTTAAATGTGTCTCTTAGCAACGGCCTGATAAATGGAGCAATGAACATCTTGAGGAAAAGCATATTTTCCTTGTGATAGTCAAAGCCTCAATTTTCATGACAGCTGGCAATCCCCATCATTTGTTGTGAGTGCTTTCTTTCTATGATGGCCACAGTTGGGAAACAATACACTAGATCAACACTGGTGCCATGTTTAATTCCACGTCTTAATGGTCCTAATATCCAACGGCCGTCGGCACAACAACATACACTGGGCCACGTTAAAAAATTCAACCTTGCTATTATTTGGACCCAGTTTAGTTCCCCATTAATTATTCCATTTTGTTGGTAAATGTGCCCTGAGAGAGTAGAACCTGACTGTATGAAGGGACCACTCACTGATGGACACTATGGGTGACATGTATGAACGGGGCTGCACCAGTTTTCTGGTGTACTTTGAGCCAAAAAGAATGTGTCAACTGGCGCACTCTAAACATTGGCGCCAAAGATTAGGGGCGTTCTGGTGGCATCGCACCACATTTGTAGGATTAGACACATTTATGATTCTTTGACGCTTAATCTAGGCGCAAAAGAGTTAGAACAGCCAGACCAGGGTAAAGCTGGTGCCTGAGCCAGACTTGTGGTATTGGCTCTACACTGCCCTGTATGTATGACCTGCAGAAGAACAGCCAGACCAGGGTAAAGGTGGTGCCTGAGCCAGACTTGTGGTATTGGCTCTACACTGCCCTGTATGTATGACCTGAAGAAGAACAGCCAGACCAGGGTAAAGGTGGTGCCTGAGCCAGACTTGTGGTATTGGCTCTACACTGCCCTGTATGTATGACCTGCAGAACAGCCAGACCAGGGTAAAGGTGGTGCCTGAGCCAGACTTGTGGTATTGGCTCTACACTGCCCTGTATGTATGACCTGCAGAAGAACAGCCAGACCAGGGTAAAGGTGGTGCCTGAGCCAGACTTGTGGTATTGGCTCTACACTGCCCTGTATGTATGACCTGCAGAACAACAGACCATGGTAAAGGTGGTGCCTGAGCCAGACTTGTGGTATTGGCTCTACACTGCGCCTGTATGTATGACCTGCAGAAGAACAGCCAGACCAGGGTAAAGGTGGTGCCTGAGCCAGACTTGTCGTATTGGCTCTACACTGCCCTGTATGTATGACCTGCAGAAGAACAGCCAGACCAGGGTAAAGGTGGTGCCTGAGCCAGACTTGTGGTATTGGCTCTACACTGCCCTGTATGTGTGACCTGCAGAAGAACAGGTTCATACATTCTGCCGCATTCTACACTGCCTTAAAGCGATTTAGAACTGGCCTGTCAGCGCCAACGTTCATACGTCGCCCATAATGACTTGCTTTGACCTTAGTAAGCTGTTTATACAGCTACGGTAATATGGCAGATCAGTTTTGACTTGAGATTGAGGATAAAGTGACTTTTCAGAATGTGGGGCAGAATGACCTAATCTGCCAGCTCAACTCAGTCTTCTTAATTGGCGTAACATTGTTACTGCCCTTTAAGACTTGTTGGCCAGTTACAACAAGAAATACACATTGTGGTGCTCTCTCCATATACATGCTTCCATCCCCTGTTAGAGGGGTTTATCCCGTTATCCTGGTGATATGCCCTCACTTTCTGGTCAGTATTGGTGGTAGACCAATCTGAAGATCTAACTCGGGGTTACACAATGTTTTCTGGTCCAATGGCCACATTGTCATACTGTACTTCTCCCAGGAGCCGCAGTAAATCTTAGTATTTCCCATCTGCAACATTTATGGCAATTCATTTCTAAATTCCAAAAATGGCGGAGAGATCTTGGTCCTACTGTAGGGGCTGCAAGAGATCAGATTGGGGAGTCTCCTGCTCAGTGCACCAGGAAGAGGATATGAGGCATCTAATTTCATAGTAGTTTTGGGAGTTGCAGAACAGGCTGTTTCACAACTATAACTAGAGAGAACAACACACGTATATGGTCTCCTCTCCATCACCTCCTCTCTGGAGTCTGAAACCTATCGGACATTTCTATGGTTTATCTTGTGGATCTGCCATGATTGTGTGTCTCTTTTGAGGAAAAAATCCAGAGATCATACAAAAACAGTTTTTTTCTGGACTGCTCAGTCAGGTTGCTTAAAATAACATATACAACCCTATAATGGTAGCCATAACCGTGTCAGCCATACATTGTCCACCATAACAGTGTCAGCCATACAGTGCCAGCCATACAGTTCCAGCCAGTGTCCTCCATAACAGTGCCAGCCATACAGTTCCAGCCAGTGTCCTCCATAACAGTGCCAGCCATATAGTTCCAGCAATACAGTGCCTACCATAAGTGTCAGCCATACAGTGTCCACCATAACAGTGTCCCCCATACAGTGTCCCCCATACAGTGTCCACCATAACAGTGTCCGCCATAACAGTGTCCACCATAACAGTGTCACCCATACAGTGTCCACCATAACAGTGTCAGCCATACAGTGTCCTCCAATACAGTGCCAGCCATACAGTTCCAGCCAGTGTCCTCCATAACAGTGCCAGCCATACAGTTCCAGCAATACAGTGCCTACCATAACAGTGTCACCCATACAGTGTCACCCATACAGTGTCCACCATAACAGTGTCCACCATAACAGTGTCCACCATAACAGTGTCACCCATACAGTGTCCACCATAACAGTGTCACCCATACAGTGTCCACCATAACAGTGTCAGCCATACAGTGTCCTCCATAACAGTGCCAGCCATACAGTTCCAGCAATACAGTGTCCACCATAACAGTGTCATCTGTTGAATAGAGCTGAGCATTCCTTTCTGAAGTATGAGGACAGAGACAAAGCATGTTTGTGTCCCGATGGCTGGGGGCACACAGAAGATCACTAAGGACCACATGTTGTGCACCCCTGGTCTAACTGTAAGCTCCAAGGGCATAGTGCAAAATCTGCAATGGGATCCTGCCCAACCATTTATATTACTGGTCTTATGAGGCTTTCTGGCTCTCAGGTATTGAGGTATTTATGCCCCTGGTGTAGGTACTTCTGCAACTTCCATAGCTACCACACAAAGATACCATTGTTGTTTCATCATAAGAAGAAAATAAAAAGAAATCTTAGGGCAACATGTATGTATTTTGGTGCCCATGCACCATTTTTTTGTTCACAATATTAGTGTAGAATGCACCTAAATCTATGAACCTGTTCTACCGCGGGTCATAGATTCAGTGCTTTCTAGCTACTAAGCGACACTTCAGGCTCAGGTAAACCACTCTTAAAGTGCTCTACCTGTTCCAGCAGTAATGCCCCTGGATTTGCCATAGTGAAGCTATAAATATGTAGTAGTGCGCCCCGCCTCCAGCATGCCCCGATCACAGGCGCATTCCAAAGTGCCGCGGGCGCTCTGTAATGCGTCTAATATCGGAGTGCGGTTGTTTTAAAAATATAGCGAACAGGCTGTTTTCGGGCTGAAAAGAAGCCAGACTTCTGGGGCAGCCCCGTACAAACATGTCCCCCATAATGTGAAATTAAAATGTGACTCTGGTGTATATCACTGAACAGAGGTTGAAAGGACAGTCTCTTTTTTTTTTGGCCTCCAATCAAGAAAATCCCATAGCCTGCACTCCCGAATGTATAGTCTCACATCTCTAGATGGTCTTGGTCTGTTTCACAGGTGAGAATCCCAAAAAAGTCCAATAACGAATAGCAATGCTCATATATAATTGCAAATGGGATTATTTCATTACCATACACATAAATATCTGTGTCCTTGTCTTTGTTTGATGTTGGATTTAGCTGAAACATTGTAGATCTGGATTAGAATCTAAATTTCTAATTTGCAATGTTCGGCGAGTACCTCTATTGACTACTGGACTTTTTTGGCTTACATCAAATAATGGAGGTCTAGGGGTATGTTCACCAAATACACCGGGCTCTCTCTCTCAACACATCCGGTAAATGGACAATGCATAGAGGAGGCAAGACAAATCCAATTGTGAAGCAGTTTCTCAAAAAAATAATGTTCGCTCATTGTCCTATGGTCTTATCCTAAAATGTAGTTCCATGTTTTTGTATCTATCTGCTAATGCCATGGTAAGGATGAAATATAAAATAAGAGTAATGACATGATGCTGGATCCTGTCAAAAAAAAAAAATCCCAAAATATAGACACATACCCAGGGCTTTTGTTTAAAGAAAAAATCTCCGTGCAGCAGCATTTCAATTAACAAAATAGGATGGTTTACCTGATAAAATGCTCCCTGTGTGAGTGTAATTACATATTTGTGCCCCACAGAGATTTTTTAATTTCTGTTCGGTTTGTTTGCCTTGAAATATTTGTCACTGGAAATCTTATTGATGTGTAATTTTAAGGCAGTGTGGACACACTGTGTGTTTTGTTTTCATTCCTGATCTGTCGGGGATAGAACATCTTTGAAGATGATGTTACTGCAGTTTTAATAACAATCTCTGAACAATCGCTGTTCTGGGAGCTTTTATTATCAAAAATTGAAGATTTGAGGGAATTGTGAGAAAAATCTAAAGTGTCCGATTTAAAGGGATATTCTAGAGAGAAACATCTATCACCTGTTCACTGGATACATGAGAAATGCTAGATTGTTGGATCTGACCACTGGGATCCTGACTAATGGCTAGAATAGGGGACCTCTAATGCAACCGATAATAGCAATGATTGCAAGAATGGGAGACCTTGACCCTCCACTACTGATTAAAATGAAGGACCTCTACTCCCAATGGTTGCTGCAATAGAGGATCTTCACTCCCAATAATTGCTAGAAAAGAGGCCCTCTCTCTAATTGCTAGAATGGGGGAACTTTTACTCCCAATGATTACTAGAATAAAAGACCTCTACTCCCAATGATTGCTAGAATAAAAGACCTCTACTCCCAATGATTGCTAGAATAGGGAACGTCTACTCCCAATGATTGCTAGAATAGGGGACCTCTACTCCTAATGATTGCTAGAAGAGAGAACTTCTACTCCCAATGATTGCTAGAATAGACAACCTCTACTCCCAATGGTTGCTAGAATAGGGAACTTCTACTCCCAATGGTTGCTAGAATAGGGAACTTCTACTCCCAATGATTGCTAGAATAGGGAACTTCTACTCCCAATGATTGCTAGAATAGAGAACTTTTATTCCCAATGATTGCTAGAATAGGAAACTTCTACTCCCAATGATTGCTAGAATAGGCCACCTCTACTCCCAATGGTTGCTAGAATAGAGAACTTCTACTCCCAATGATTGCTAGAATAGAAGACCTCTACTCCCAATGGTTGCTAGAATAGAAGACCTCTACTCCCAATGATTGCTAGAATAGAAGACCTCTACTCCCATTGGTTGCTAGAATAGAAGACCTCTACTCCCAATGATTGCTAGAATAGAAGACCTCTACTCCCAATGATTGCTAGATTAGAAGACCTCTACTCCCAATGATTGCTAGAATAGAAGACCTCTACTCCCAATGATTGCTAGAATAGAAGACCTCTACTCCCAATGATTGCTAGAATAGAAGACCTCTACTCCCAATGATTGCTAGAATAGGGAACTTCTGCTCCCAATGATTGCTAGAATAGACAACCTCTACTCCCAATGGTTGCTAGAATAGGGAACTTCTACTCCCAATGGTTGCTAGAATAGGGGACCTCTACTCCCAATGATTGCTAGAATAGAGAACTTCTATTCCCAATGATTGCTAGAATAGGAAACTTCTACTCCCAATGATTGCTAGAATAGGCCACCTCTACTCCCAATGGTTGCTAGAATAGAGAACTTCTACTCCCAATGATTGCTAGAATAGAAGACCTCTACTCCCAATGGTTGCTAGAATAGAAGACCTCTACTCCCAATGATTGCTAGAATAGAAGACCTCTACTCCCAATGATTGCTAGAATAGGGAACTTCTGCTCCCAATGATTGCTAGAATAGGGGACCTCTACTTGCAATGATTGCTAGAATAGAGAACTTCTACTCCCAATGATTGCTAGAATAGAGAACTTCTACTCCCAATGATTGCTAGAATAGAAGACCACGACTCCCAATGGTTGCTAGAATAGAAGACCTCTACTCCCTATGGTTGCTAGAATAGAAGACCTCTACTCCCAATGATTGCTAGAATAGGGAACTTCTACTCCCAATGATTGCTAGAATAGGGGAACTCTACTCCCAATGATTGCTATAATAGAGGATCTCCATTCCCAATGATTGCTAGAAATGGACCCTCCACTCCCAAGGATTGCAAGAATAGAGGACCTCTGCCACTGCATGCTAGAATGGAGCACCTTCACTCCCAATAATTGCTAGAAAAGAGGTCCCCTGCCATTGATTGCTAGAATGGGGGACCTTTACCCCCACTAATGGCTAGAGTAGGAGACCTCTACTACCAATAATTGCTAGAATTGTGGACCTCTTCTCCCAATAATTGTTAGAATAGAGGACCTCTACTCCTAATGATTGCTAGAATGAGGGACATTTACCCTCACTAATGGTTATAATGGAGAATATCTGCCCCAATGATTGTTATGATTGGGAACCTCTTCCCAGATTCAGAGAGGCCCACTAAAATACCAGAGCATCCTCCAGTGGGCCCAAGCTCTGACATAATAACGTACAGCTAATATTTTAGGTTGTCAAAGGTCTAACAGAATACAACCTAATTAGACCAGACTTGAGAAGTAATCGCCAGTTATGCTATTAAACCCTGCAATAATTACTTTAAAGTGGCCCTGTGCCCTAATAAGGCCTTCTTGAGCTTTTGTCAAACATTGCCTCTATCCCTCTCAAATGGCAATAATGGGGGACTTTCAGCCCAACTGAGAGTTAGAGTAGAGGTCCACCATCTACCCCCAGCAATTGCTAGAATGGGGACCTCCATCCCCAATTATGTCTAAAATGGAGGAAGCTTACCACCTGAGCAAAGAAGTGCATTGGACCCTGCCCAAGCACATGACACCTCACCAGGTCACATCTCTAGTCATGGTCAGACAGTTATAAGGCCCTCAGTTGTAGTTTTCTTCTGTGCCTCCATACACTAGCTAGCCCCCCCAAATTCAGTAGGCAGATAGCATATCCTTCCTATTAGGTAGGTAGGCTGCCAAAAATTCAGTACATAAGTAATCCCCTATTAGGTAGGTAGGCACGTCCCTAATTATAGAGATGTGTAAGCCACCATTAGGTAGCTTGGGCCACAGATAGGGAAAAGGGAACCCTTACCCCCATGGCCAACTAGAATAGGGTGCCCTCTACCTCCACTTATGGCTCGGATAAGGGACCTCTGCTCTACTGATGGCTAGAAGTACCTCGCCTTATACTCAATTTACTGTTTCTGCCACTCTCATAGTTATGTAAAGCAGCCTATCACATCTCTGCTCAGCCATAACTCCATACGGATTCCTCCTGACTGAAACAAAAATCTTGGGCAGACTTATTTTTGTTTGTTTTAATTTTTTTTGTTATTTTTTTTAGAAAATAAAAGTTGTTGGCAATAATAGTTCAGGGTTCTCTATCCTAGTGGTCAATAGGTTTGTGTGTATTTAAGTCAATCATTCTGTACTGATTAATTTTACAAGATACTTTTTATTACATAAATATAGAAAGGGATTATTTACTGTAAGAGCAGTGAGACTGTAGAACTCTCTGCCAGAGGAACTTGTCATTGTGAATTCACTAGCAGAGCTCAAAAAGGGTTTGGATGCATTTCTAGATGTAATAATAGAACAAGTTATAGTGACCAGGATTGTGGAGAAGGGTCTGGATACATTTCTAGATGCAAAAATACAACAAGTTATAGTGACCGGGATTCTGGAGAAGAGTCTGGATACATTTCTAGATGTAATAATATAACAAGTTACAGTGACTGGGATTCTGGAGAAGGGTCTGGAAACATTTCTAGATGTAATAATATAACAAGTTATAGTGACCAGGATTCTGGAGAAGGGTCTGGATACAGTTCTAGATTTAATATAACAAGTTATAGTGACTAGGATTCTGGAGAAGGGTCTGGATACATTTCTAGATTTAATATATAACAAGTTACAGTGACCAGGATTCTGGAGAAGGTTCTTGATACATTTCTAGATTTAATAATATAACAAGTTATAGTGACCGGGATTCTGGAGAAGGGTCTGGAGACATTTCTAGATGTAATAATATAACAAGTTACAGTGACTGGGATTCTGGAGAAGGGTCTGGATACATTTCTAGATGCAATAATACTAACAAGTTTATAGGTGACGGGATTCTGGAGAAGGTCCTGGATACATTTCTAGATGCAATAATACAACAAGTTATAGTGACCGGGATTCTGGAGAAGAGTCTGGATACATTTCTAGATGTAATAATATAACAAGTTATAGTGACTGGGATTCTGGAGAAGGGTCTGAATACATCTCTAGATGTAATAATATAACAAGTTATAATGACCAGGATTCTGGCGAAGGGTCTGGATACATTTCTAGATGTAATACTATAACAAGTTATAGTGACCAGGGGTCTGGATACATTTCTAGATGTAATAAAATAACAAGTTATAATGACCAGGATTCTGGAAAAAGGTCTGGATACATTTCTAGATGTAGTAATATAACAAGTTATAGCATAGTTGCCAACTTTTGAAAATGGAAAAGCAGGAGACTGAAGAGGGCGGCACGCGTAGCGCGGCAAAAATGTGCATGGACACGCCCATCTTGTTGGTGTACCACGCCCCTTCAAAAAGCCACACCCCACTCCGCCTAACTGCAGAACGGCTTTGGAAGAAAGCCAGGTACATGCCCTTATAGCCAGGTAGTAGCCCCCCATAACCAGTTAGTGCCCCTTACAGGCAGGTTGATGCCCCCCTTGTAGCCATGTAGATGCCCCCCTTTGTTAGCCAGGTAGATGCCCCCCTTTGTTCGCCCGGTAGATGCCCCCCTTTGGTAGCCAGGTATTGCCCCCTTTAGTAGCCAGGTTTTGCCCCCTTTAGTAGCCAGGTATTGCCCCCTTTGTTAGCCAGGTATTGCCCCCTTTGTTAGCCAGGTATTGCCCCCTTTAGTAGCCAGGTATTGCCCCCTTTACTAGCCAGGTATTGCCCCCTTTGTAGCCAGGTATTGCCCCCTTTAGTAGCCAGGTATTCCCCCTTTACTAGCCAGGTACCTTTTACTAGCCAGGTATTGCCCCCTTTACTAGCCAGGTATTGCCCCATTTGTTAGCCAGGTATTGCCCCCTTTGTTCGCCAGGTAGTTGCCCCCTTTACTAGCCAGGTAGTTGCCCCTTGTAGCCAGGGATTGCCCCCCTTTACTAGCCAGGTATTGCCCCCTTTAGTAGTCAGGTAGTTGCCCCCTTTACTAGCCAGGTAGTTGCCCCCTTTGTAGCCAGGTATTGCCCCCTTTACTAGCCAGGTATTGCCCCATCTGTAGCAAGGTATTGCCCCCTTTAGTAGCCAGGTATTGCCCCCTCTGTAGCAAGGTATTGCCCCCTTTAGTAGCCAGGTATTGCCCCCTTTGTGGTCAGGTAGATCCCCCCCCTTATAGCTAATAAAAATAAAATAATAAAAGCCACTTACCTCACCAGGCTCCTGCAGCTCCTGACATCTCCCAGCCGATCTCTTCAGCGTCGCAGGGGAAGTGAGTGCAGCCGCGCGTCACACCCCCTGCGACGCTCATCTGTATGTACAGCGCGCATCGGCGCCGGACATACAGGGGGAGGAGGGGAATGATCCCTCCTGCCTCCTCCCCGCACAGCGAGACTCCGGGCGGGTGAGCGGCCGCTTCACCCGCCTGTAGAAGCGGCCCGGCAGCGCCAGAGAAGCGCGCTAGCGCTACTCTGTCGCCGCGGCCATTTTAAAAA
>JAODAL010043088.1:0-34188 GCA_025379985.1 Phyllomedusa bahiana | reverse complement strand
CGGGAAAGTAGAGAGCAATGCCCCAGGGTATTGGCCCAGGTTGTTAAAAAAATTTTTCCGGAAGGGCGACCAAAAATTTCTTGATGCCCTTGTCATGAATCCCCTCTCTCCCAAAGGGGAGGCCAGCAAGGCTTCACCTGAGAGCAAGCTGATGATAAACACCACCTTGGCTCTATCGGATGGAAACTGGTGTGCCAGGACCTCGAAGTGTATGGCACACTGGTTGATGAATCCGCACATGTGTGGGGATCTCCGTCGTAAAGGGCAGGCAGAGGCAGGTGCAGGCGGGGACGAACAGGGCCGCAGGAGTTGGAGATACTGCAGGTAGCGGAGCTGGCGTAGATGCCCGTGCAGACGCGACTTCATCCAGACGTGCGGTAATTGTCTGTAGCTTCTGGGAAGAGTTGCCCAGGTGCGTGCCATGAGGGTTTTAATTACAGCTACCAGGTCAGGTAGAGTTACTCCGCGGGAATCCATTTAGTATGGTCAGTTCGTACTGTCACTTTTACTGGCCACAAAGCCAGCAACGCCCTGGTAAAAGGAGATCCCGGGGCCCACCGAGGGCAGAGATGGCATACTCGGGGCGGGTACCCAAAAAATGCAGGACACAGGTGACGGATAAACGGATGCAGTAGCTGTTTAATGGAAACACAGCCCTCAGGGTGATAACAGATACACACAGAATAGCTGACTGGTCCCCAGCCGAAGGAGTACAGCAGTATGAGGTGCGCTGGAACAGCGCAGGTTAAGCACACGTTCGGGAACAGAAGCTTGAGACACTCGGGAAAACCCCAGAGGTTAACAAGGCAGCAGCTTAGCAGAAAAGGGGTCTAGCTCTATGGAAGCACACCAACGAACTGACCCAGTTCCAGGGAGGAAGTTCCTTATGAAGGAAAGGGTCAGTGGTCACGGATAGGAAGCAGGAGCACTGTGTGCATAAATGTCCGCAGACTGGCGCGCGCGCACCCTATGGGGTGCACACACACGCTGGGGAAGCCACAGTGGACGGACACACGTGGAAGCAGGACCAGGTGAGTAACGCTGAGCAGAAGCAGGTGTAGAGCAAACTGACACTGCCGCTGTAAGTCCCGCACAGGGAGCCACAGCGGACCCAGATCCCAGGGGCATGGACGCACCGCGGTCAAAGGCACACGGGCCGCGGTGCGATCTGTGACATATTAGATCCAATTAAATGAGAGCTATACTTAGAAGACATTGGCATATTCTGAGGGCAGATCCAGTATTCTCTGAGGTGATTCCTAAATATCCTAGTGTCACTTATAGAAAAGGAAAAACTCTTAGGGATGAATTTGTGCATAGTCATTTTGAGGGAGATGGCAAAAAAACAGGGTTACAATTCGGTGGTAGTTTTAAAATCCCTGTGACAACTGTTCATTCTGTCCAATTTTATATGGAAAACTTCTAAATATTTTTAATCCCATTGATAAGAAGATTTGAGATAAACATTTTTTCAATGTAAAAACCGAGGGGTGATTTATGGGGCTATGTGTACCTGCTCCAAGATTTATGTGGGAAAAAACATACAGGAGTTTCGTCGTCGGATCTCGAAACATCTAATTACTATTAAAACTAGAGGTGACACCCCGCTAGCGAGACACATTTTGGAAGTACATAATGGTGAAATAGAGGTGCTAAAATTTTGGGGCATCTGTGTGAAAAACTAGGGGAAAGAAAGGGCAATCTGGATGTAGTTTTGTTGCAGGAAGAGGCAATATGGATATACAGACTCAATACATTGAACCCTAAAGGCCTAAATGAAGGTTTTTCATTTTCAGCATTTATTTAATCTTGCTGATTCCCTATATACTAATTTTTGAAGAAACATGATATATGTGATTAAGTACGGTCAGTGGACATAGCACGGTTGAATATATGACTATAGAAGCATCAGAGTTCACATAGGGTTTTTTTTGTCTGCCCCCCTCCGTCTCCCTCCTGCCCCCTCTCTGCCTCCATGTTGTCCCTCATTTTCCCTATGTTTTGCTATGATGTTAAGTATTGATTACGTGAGGCCACAGTTTTTTTATTTAACAAATTGGGATGTATGTATATTGTTTCTGTGAATGAGGGGGTTGTTGGCGGCTGAGTCGTTCGATATGTGCACGTGCGTTGTTGTGGCGGGAAGCAGCTCGAGAGTGGATTAGCATCTATTCATGTATATATTTATCTATATATAGATTTGTTGTTTCTGCTCGCTGCGTAGGTTTTGTGCTGGCCTTGAATACAATGTATGCACTGCAGATGTATGCAGATGCAATAGAGTATGAATACATGATCCCATCGTGACATAATGAATTAGGTGGCTAGCCGTGACCTGTAAGAAAGAATTTTTAATGGGGAAGGTGGGAGGTGAAACTGCAGGAGGGAGAGCGGGCTAACCATAGGGCCTGCAGCTTTATTAAAATGAATATGTATATTAGATATAAAGGAGAAGTGCTTTATGGGAAGAGACTATGACAATAGTGTACAGTACAATTGAGTTTATATGACAATAGTGTACAGTACAATGGAGCTTATATTCCCAATGAATATGTATATTAGACATGCAAGACAAGGGGTTTATGGGAGTTGATAAAGCTGGTAGTGTGCTGTGGAAGGTAACACCTATTCTGCTTAGTCCGTTCTGGGTGAGTCACGCAGAGGCAATAATATGAGAGAGATGGGATGGAAGCCCATCACAGTCAGGGCTGAAATGTCTATTGATCCAGTACGCGGGCGCGGGCAGTACGAAAAGATGGGGCGTAATACCGCCATGGAGATGGTGAACTTGTCTGAGGATTGTTAGTTATGGGAGTATGGTGGCAGCTTTAGCAGCACATATTATTAGTGTGTGTGCAGGAGAGTGGAAGGGGGAGTGGGTTTTGTCGATTCTCTGATGGCTAATTGGTGAGCACCTGAGTAGGGTGTGTACCTAACATGATATAAAAGGAACACATGCATGTCTCTTTTTTTGGATCAACTCCTGTTTTTGGCTTTAGCAATTATTGACCAATTGAAAGCAGACATTGAAGGATCAAAGAAAGGGCAAAATGATCAGTGGCGTCAACGCAAAATTACTGCCGAAACCCTCTCCACCCTTTCGGGGTGGGATGGCTCTACATGTATCAGCATTTAGCAGAATCACCACAATAAGTGAAAAATTTAACTCTTTGCTACAGATAGCAATATCCCAGCAGACTGAACTGGATGAATTTGAGATGTGTGTATGGGGGAAATACACACTAGATTTGACACACTGGCAGACATGTATGATCGGATTTTTCACCCTTTTTCTGGAATAACATGTGCCTAAGTGAGCAGTCTACGATATCTAATGTGCCTAATGAATGTGTTAGGCGCATTGATCGTAAAACTCAATACATTCTAATGCGCTTAACATGAGGGGGCATTTTGGGGGCATTCTGGGGGTGTGTCACACCACACTTGTAATATTAGACACATATATGAATGTGGTTCGGCAAAACTAGGCGCATTACTGCTCGGACAGGCAGACCCATTTCAATGTGGTCTGCCTGAGCCTGAGAAGTCAAGGTGGAGCTAGATTTGCTAGGGGAAAAAATGTCCAATATTTCTCAACTTACACCAGTACAATAATAAAAAGTAATTTATGATAATTATCAAACTATATAAAATTCAATTTTAACACTTTAGCAAAACTTTAGCACAATAGGCTGAACGGGATGGATGTATGTCTTTTTTCGGCCTAACAAACTATGTAACTATGTAAAATTAATGTAAAAATATATAATATCCCAAAAATAAAAAAATATCTCCTAAAAATGCATTTAAATTTAACAGAATCTAAAACTAGTTTTACATTAAATAACCCACTGTTGATCTTGTTAAGGATTTACTATTTTAAATTTTTACTACATTAAATTTGAAATTTATTTTTGCTGCTCTCACCATTTATTCTACATACAGGAAGAGCCAGCACAACACAGGTCTTGTTGGGACCTGTGGTTCACCAAGCAAGGTCGGTACCATAGTTTCTATTCACTGACATGCTATTCTAACGACTTTTCTTTTATTTCCAGCCTATCTATAGCCATTTTACATGTTAGGTGCATTACTAATGTGCCCAAGATTCGTAATATGCCTAACACATAGACGAGGTGCATCGAACTTTGAACACCATTTATGAACACACAAAAAACACTTTCATACCTCAGGCGCATTATACACTGAAAACGAAACTCAACAATTCACTTCAAAGCGCCTTCCTTCATACATGTCTCCCATAGTTCCCCACAATAAGTGAAAAAATTAACTCTTTGCCACTGATAGGAATATCCCAAAATAAAAAACGATGGTTTAGGAACAGATGTATATATGACACACATCTGTGTATTTGAAAGGTATTTTATCCCAGTAGCTCGAAAATCGGAAGTCTTTTGCACAGTGTGCAATCTAGTGCAGCTACATAGAGATGCATGTGCATACAAGACACAGTGACAAATGGCAGAATTTAACATGGCTTCCCTATTTATAGGGCTGTGACATCACAGAGGTTAGCCGATTGGCTGCATGTCTGCACATGTCATTGAGGGCGTTCTTTTCTTCCTCCCATAGTTCTTTGCCCCATGTCATGCCATGTGCTCTCGGCCATTTTAGATTCATTGCCATAAACTATGTGGTGATTATTACAATAAGCAAAAGATTTTATTTTATATTGATAGGGCAGAAAATTCACCTTAATCGAAATTAATGTTTAGCCTGGAAAAATGACACCTGACATCATGCAGATTCAGATTCCTTCTTTCTCTTTATTTTAGTTCACAAACACAGATTTTTATGCAGTTTTTGTTGCCTTCAAGTTCTGAAAAATAGATGTTTTTAGCACATACTGACACAAATTGTAATGACTACCTCGACAACTGAAAAATCCCTTAATCCCTTCATGCAAAAGGACATCATTTAGAGATCTAGAGATCGTGGAGGATCCCAAACGAAGCTTGCATGATCAGCACATGGAGTCAGCTGTATATTATAGCTGACTCCATGCCTTGTCGGCCATGAGCGCAGCTAAGGGAGAGACAGAGGGAGGGGTGTCTCTCTGTCACAATTGGACCCCTATGGTGCGATTGCAGGCTTCAATGGCTTCCCTGACAACCAGGAAGCCTAACAAAGGTTTCTGGGCTGTCTGTGATGTCACCACCATGGAGCCATGGTAATGAAAGTTCCCTCACAAATGACAGTGCAGACATGTATTGTTATGTGTGATAACAACAATCTGCAGATTACTGAAGTCAAGTCTCCTATGGGAACAAGTGTGGATATTGAAAACAAAAATTTTTTTAAAACACACAAAAAAATAAATAAATACTCTTCAGGGAGATCAAAAACACAGTGTAGACATCTTTATCATGGGTAAAAAGGCTTCTGGTCTTAACTCTTATCTTGACAGCTTTATATGTTGCTACAGTTAAGATAAAGGAAAGAAGCTTGCTGGTAATAAAGCCAATTTAATGACCGTGCAGTACTGCAAATTAAAAATATCCACCAAAACTGCCACAAAACTGTACAGTGTGAATGCACCCTGCAGCGCAAGCAGTTACCAAGACACAGCAATCACGTGATGGTCAGGAAGCAACATGACCAGAAACCTCCCTGCCTGTCTGTATATACAGTGCTTATTGTACAGTGGCGTAGCTACAGGGGTCGCAGCAGTCGCATTAGCGACCAGGACTGAGGAAGGGGGGACCACGAGCCCCCCTCACCACACAGCTCCGTTTGCTGGGTCACACATATTCAGGGATCGCAGTTACAACTAGCAGCAGCCAGCAGACAGCTCTTAGGCTCTATCTCCACTGCATCGGACAAAAAATGGCCCGAAAGCCACCGTTTTTTACTGATGCAGGACCGCAGTTTTTGTCACGCTTTGTACAAAAAAACACTTTCGCTTCTCGTTTTTTTTTGCCATCGCCCATAAAATTGTATTGTATGGGAAGACAGCAAGAAAACTAAAAGCGCCGGCTTATTATACAACATGTTGTATAATATGCCTGCGCCAAAAGACGAGCAGAGAAATGACGAGCTGTGGAGACTACAGCTCCTCTTTTCTATTGCTTTCTATGGGGCTGTGGGGACGATCCTCTCTTTGGCACTTTTAAAAAACTAAAAGAGCCGAAGATACAATCGTATTCCTGTGCAGTGGAGACATAGCCTTACTGTGTATGGAGGCTGCTGTCTTCAGAGGAAGTGGGCGGTCCATCTTCTAAAGCATCTTGGGTGTAACAGAAACAAAGCCACAGAGCAGCCACATCACTGCTCTGCTCCAACTCCCAGCCATAAGCTCTCACCTGCTTGGGCCACCCTCATCTTCCTTGGACAGGCTCAGAGCACAGTGAGTAAACACTCACCAACAAGAGCATTCTTTATATGTTATAATATACATGTAGTGTGTGCCTGTAATTTACATGAGACTGGCTGGTGTGGCTGACATGCTGGGACTTGTTCTTCTAGATAGCCTTCAAAACTTAAAGCATATGTAGTGTAGTATTCAGATACTTGTATTTCTACAGCAGCTGCTGTAGATATACAAGTCCCAGCATGTCTGTCACACCAGCCAGTCTCATGTACCATAAGATGTATACCTTACAGGCACACACTAGATGTACATAATATATGTGTTTGTGTATATTATTAAACTATAGAGAACCACAGCAGCACTGCCCATAATATGGAAAAATAGAGAAAAATGAGGTGCCAGCGATGTTGAGCCTTGTCTAAGGGCACGTTCTCACGGCACAGGACAAATACCGGCCGGCGGGGGGGAGGGGCGGCTTTTCTCCGCGATGAGCAGAGAAAAGCCCTCCCCCTTGACATTGGCTTGCACAGATTCCGTCCGGAAACCGGATGGAAGATTGTGCAAGCACAATGTTTTGCGGCCGGACCGCAGGCGGCAAAACCACCGGGCAGAAAACCCGTGCAGTGGGGACTGCTGCACGGGTTTTCCATAGAGCACCATTTTGCCAATTTTCGGCCGGTTTTTCAGGCGGTCTGAAAAACTGCAAATCGGCTGAAAAACCGGCTGAAAACCCGTGCCGTGGGGACATGCCCTAAGGCTCAAAACTTAGACATCTAAAGAAAACATTGCAGCACTCATCCAGGTAGAGATGAAGAAGCAGTGCTTTTATTTCCACATATTACAAGACGACGTTTCAGCTCCTTCACAGAGCTATCTTCAAGAGAGCCGTCTTGCAACATGTGGAAATAAAAGCACCATTTCTTCATCTTTACTTGGATGACTGCTGCAATTTTTTTTACCCTTTGGATATATTCTGTAAATATGTCACAGGAGTTGAGGCATACACACAAACACACAAATATATATGTGTGCGAGCGCCTCAGCCCCTAGGACGTCTTTCAAATTGACTGTTGTGGCAGGCACACTGGGACTTGTAGTTTCACAGCAGCAGTTGTGGAATTACAAGTACCAGCATACCACACCAGATATGCATTAAGTTTTGAAAGCTATTTCATGTAGTATGCTGGTCTGTCTGTTCCGATCCTGTAATTTTGACCCTTCAGCTGCAGCGGTACATGAGGCTGTTACATCTAAAGGATTAAGTAACAGTGTTGTGCACCATTCCAGTCCATGATTGCCCACTTCCCACTACCATGAGATTATGGGGTGCCAAGTGGTAGTCATGACAGCCAGAGGCCTAATGAAGATGGATGCCATGTTGCCACTCCATGGATACCATGTTGCCACTTATATTGCACCCTGCATAGCAATTATTGTATACTGTTATGCTATATCTTATTACTACAGAACAATGTACAAACAATCGTACCCCTTTGTTGCTAAGTACCCTAGAGGGACTACAAGTAAAATAAAAAATGATGCAAAAATAAAAAAAAAATTCTAAAAGTTACACAAAACTGGTATTGCCCCACAGTCTGAAAGGGGTTGTCTCACTACATTGATTCATCTTACTGCAGTCCTGTTTTCTTGGTTTTATTTTGAATTTAGGGGCGTGTTTTCTGTCTTCTACTTGGCTGCAGTAGAAGCCAGGTCTGTAGCTATAGCAACCAGTGCTGGCAGTCTATGAGGAAAGATTTAACAGGCCTGTAACTATAGCGACCTGAGGAATTGATGCAGCCCATACAAGAGGGGATATCTCAGAATAGGTAGGATACTGTTGATGGACACATATTGCAGAGTGACTTGCTTTTGCAAGAACTGTACCATAAAAAGCAATCCTTGTATTGAGACAACCCCTTTAAGTCCATTCTATGTAAATATAATAGTGTTTTCCATATGGTGAACAAAGTAGAAGAAAAAAAATGCCTAAACTGCCTTTTTTTGGTCTCTTCACATCCCCAAAATATTGGAATAAAAAGAGATAAAAAAAACTATATTTTAGCCTGCATACCTACATACTTATCTACTGAGGGGGCCTATACAGCTACTGAGGGCTACCTAATGGGTAGCCATATGCCTGTAAGGAAGCCTATGTAGCTACCTAATGGGGGACTATATACTTAACTACTTAATGGATCTATATACTTACTCTATACCTACATACTATACCTATATAACCACATTCTAAAGGTAGCTTTACACCTACCTACTGTTGGAGACCTTTATACTTACCTACCGAGGGCCCTGTATTGCTACCTAATGGGGACTTACCTAGCTACCTGCTTATCTATCTAAAGGGGCTTACATACCTATAAACCGAAGTTGGACTTTACCTACTTTATAGGAAGAGTCTGATTTCTTACTTGACTTAATAATTTTGAGGGTCTAACGTACCTGAAAGGAGCATCTATTTATCTCCCTGCCTAATTTGAGGGGCTTCATACTACATTAGGTGTGTACTTACCTACTGGTGGCACAATGGGGGCCAGACACTTTGGCCGTATAACTTGTTTTTCTTTGGCCCCATTTAAAATAATTTTTTCTTTTATTCAACAATCACTTTAAGTAGAAATAATTTCACTTGGCACACTACACTGCAACCATCCATCATGCTAAGTAGGGAACCTGTTGTTAAAAACTAGTGGTCCACACCATGGTCTGACGTAGAGGGGCCCAAGCTAAAGTTTTGTACCAGGGCCCACAAGCCTATAGCTATGCTCCTGTTATTGTGTATACACAACATGTATACTTATATACAATAATTGAGAAGGCAGAGACAGTAATAAACTATTCCTGCCTTTTTAGTAGAGAGTAGTGTTAAGTGATTAAATTGAAAAAAGTTGAAATTTCCCAGATTTTCTCTAAAATATTGGTTCCATGATGAAGAGATTATTTTCCTTAAAATCTTATCAATAATCGCCATTGCGGATTCCAATTGCGCCATTTTCGGCGCTTCCTGTAATTTTGGTGACCAGCCAATGAGCACAGAGCACTGGGGAGATGAAGAACGTCACCAGTGGGATGTGTAGGGAATCTCATTGGCTGCTGAAATCACATGACCTTGTTTTCTCTATGTCACTGCACTTCCTGCTCAGCAGCATTAGCTTCCACACAGTGAACAGAACGGATAGCTGTCTCTCTCCTCCGCTTTTTTCAAAGCTAGTAGAGACTATTTCCCAGCGTTTTAACTACTGAAAAGGGTCCTTAATAGATTAGTTAGCTAATTTCAGCAATATTAGAGAAATCTAGTTAGTATTGGTGGGGGAGGGGGAGCAGAAATATTTCTCCTCTCAAGCCACTGTGAAATAGCAGCACATTTTATGCCTGTGTTGCCAGCAGCCAGCACAGTCTGAGTTACAGGCATCCTTTTGTTGTGGGGTTCACGTCAGCATTTATATTACTCATATTTCTCATCTCAAACCACAATGAAATAGTCTGACTTTAGACTTTAATAGACTTTAGTGGGACTTTAATAGACAGCTATATACAGGTCCCCTTTGTTAGGCAGGTATATATAGGCCCCCTCAGGCAGATATATATATAGGTCCCCTCAGTTAAGCAGGTATATAGACATGTCCCCTCAGGCAGCTATCTAGATATGTCCCCTCAGTTAGGCAGGTATATATAGGTCCACTCAGTCAGGTCGGTAACCATCATTAAAAATAATAATAATACTCACCTTACCTCCTTCCCCTTCCGGGACACTCCTCGGCCACACAGCTGAGTGACAGCTGTGCGGCCGAGGAGAAGCAGTGGCGTGATGAAGTCACTTTGCTGTTGCCCAGCTCAGTACTATGGGGACACGGCGGGCCGTCACCACTACGGGACCGTGGCAGGCCCCACTGTGTCCTACCCGGGGCCCATCGATCCTCCGGTGGGCCAGTCCAATGCTGAATATTGTTACCTTAAAAGACGTCATTTAGTCTGCAGCAATGGCATTACAAGGCAAATTAACATTTGCATGAATCCCATGGCCCAACATTTTCCAGCAAAACATTTCCCTGGGCATCAAACAGCCTTTGCCATATTGCCTTCTATCTATAGCACACCCTTCCCAAGGTAACCAATGGACACTAAACCTCTTACCACATAAGGTAAAAGAAAACATGATTCATCAGACCAGATTGACCTAATCCATTACTCCAAGGTCCAATTCTATTACTCATGTGCTCATTATTGACAGGAATCAGTTTAGGCAGTCCCCCTAAATGTCAGCTATGTAGTTCCAAATGCAGCAAGCTTTGATGTATTGTGTGCTCTAACTGCTTTCTATTACTATTAACTTTTCAGCAATTTGTGTTACAGTATCTGTTTTATGAGATTAAATCAGAATAGCTAGTCTTTGCTCTCCATGCTTATCAATGATCTTTCAGTGTCCATGACTAGCTGTCCTTCGAACATTTTTGGTAGTTAATATTAACTTTATACCATTTTATATGTACTGTATGTATATAGAAAATTTTTTGTCAGCTCACCGATGTAGAGGATCTCGAAGTACCTTGTGTTTCACAGCTTGCATAGCACGGAGACTCCCAGTCAACTTCAGCTCAGGAGGATAACAGGAAACAGGCTTAAAGCGATATACTCCAGCTTGCTTAAACGTAGCGAAATTACATGGCTTGCAGCTACATCTTTAAAACATAGGAATTTATTCAAACTTCATTAAAACATAGTGTTATAGGATAGGGGGTTTGCAATACAATACCAGTGCATACGGTTGCACAACGCGTTTCGACTATTTTATATGTACTCTCACACAATTGACTAGCCAAGGGGTGGAGAGATTTGTGAGTATCTACTCTACAACTACACTAGAAACAGTGCAAAAATAACAGATTTAGTTCTAGAGCAGTCTATGACAATCACAGAGACCAGAGGAAACCTCCAATCCTGACAGTTTAACCCCCTGACCAAAAATGGATTTCCCTGACCAAATAGGTCATTGTGGTCCCCAGAGAACCAACTGGGGTCTGGGGAAACCTAGAATGGCCCCAAGGACTGTCTATTCAGAAAGATTGCTATTAGGGCACAGTATGTGTTATCTCAACAGCAGTCTCCAACATCCACCAGCTTTGTGATGTCATCTTGGAGGATTGGAAGAGGATTCCAGTGGCAACATGTGAAGCAACAGTGAACTCCATTCCCAAGAGAGTCAAGGCAGTGTTGGAAAGTAATAGTGGCCACACAAAAAAATGACACTTTGGGCACAATTTGTCCATTTTCACTTAGGGGTGTACTCACTCTTGGTGCAAGCAGTTTAGACATTGATGGCTGTGTGTTGAGCTATTTTAAAGGCACACCAAATTTGCACTGTTATACAAGCTGTAAACTGACTACTTGACATTGTATCAAAGTGTCATATCCTCAGTGTTGTCCCAGAAAAAGATAGAATACAATGTTTACAAAAATGTACTCACTTTTTTTGATGTTGCTGCTCTCCACAGTGTATATGGTTGTGTTATATGGGTGGGGAGAGCAGAGTGTATAAGGATGTGTTATATGGGTGGGAAAGGCAAAGTGTATAATGGTGTGTTATATGAGTGGGGAAGGAAGAGTGTATAAGGGTGTGTTATTTGGGTTGGGGAGCAGATTGTATAAGGTATGTTACATGGGTGGAGGGATCAGAGAATATAAGGATGCGTTATATAGGTGGCGGCAGCAAAGTGTAAAAGGGTGTGTTATATGAGTGCAGGAGTTTCACTAGCAGTAATAGCCCAGATCCTTTACATTAGAGTTATTACTGTGAGAGGAGCAGAGAGAAGCACAGGCAGCCTGTTTCACACAGCTCAGAGGGGAGTGAGCACAGAGAGCACGACAGCCCATCACAGCACAGGGGGCGTGTCCCGATCCCCAGGTTGAACTAAATGCAGGCAGGCATTTTTGCTGTGCAAAGGGAGATGCCTTGACATCAGGCTGCAGAATAAGCTATAGACACACTCAGATTAGGTAACAGCTGCTATACTAAATGAGTTAGGTAATACAAACCAATTGCAAAAGTGCCTATTTTTACTCTCCCCATCATTACAGATATGATGTTTGAGGCGAGAAAAACCCTTTAAGATTTTTGGTTAGTACGCATGACTACAGATGGGCGAATTTCTCAAAAATTCGGTTCGGTCACTTCGCCGAATTTCCCGACAAAAATAAATTCGGTCCGAATTACTTTGGGACGAATCGCAAAAACAGCTATTTCCAGGCTCCCACAGGGGCCTGCACGATGCTGTAGAATGTTGTGCCATGCTTAATATATGTAGAGGGAGATTGGTTTGGTTTTTCTTTACAATGTTGTGTTTTAGTAGGGACACGCACATGGACTGCGGCGCCGCTCTTAGAATCACTTCACTATAAAATTTCCTGGGTATTTTAAGAGGCCAAAAAACTGACCAAAAAACTGAAAGGGGAATGTAGCCTGATAAAATCATGGCAGGGGACAGCTGGAAAAAAAAAAAACAAACTGAGGGCTCAGGTGGCAACATCAGTGACAGAGTGTGGGGGGGACGGGGGGCAGTACACAGGGAGCATGAGGTCAGACAGTGGCACAATGACATTCTGGAGGTGGCAAACACATGAGTAGGCCACAGAGTGTCACAATGACATATTTTGTTTGTCAAGGCTTCAGCAACAGCATCAGCATGAGGTCAGACAGTGGCACAATGACATTCTGGAGGTGGCAAAAAAAGGAGTAGGCCACAGAGTGGCACATTTACACAGTTTGTAGGTCACGGCGGCAGCCACAGCAGCAGCATGAGGTCAGACAGTGGCACAATGACAGAGTGTGTAGGTCACGGCAGCAGCCACAGCAGCAGTATGAGGTAAGAGAGTGGCACAATGACATTCTGGAGGTGGCAAAAACAGTAGTAGGCCACAGAGTGGCACAATGACAGACAGTGGAGGTGGCGACGGCAGCAGCATGAGGTCAGACAGTGGCACAATGACATTCTGGAGGTGGCAAAACAGTAGTAGGCCAAAGAGTGGCACAATGACACAGAGTGGAGGTCACAGAAGCAGCAGCATGAGGTCAGAGAGTGGGACAATGACACAGTGTGGAGGGCACGGCAGCAAACAAGCATGAGGGCAGCAGTGGGACAATGACATTCTGGGGTGGCAAAAAGGAGAGGCCCAGGTGGCACAATGACCATGGGGGTGCAGGGGCCCAAGGGGCGCAAGAAGTCAGACGTTGCACAATGCATTCTGGAGGTGGAAAAAACGTGTAGGCCACAGAGTGGCACAATGACAGAGAGGGGAGGTGGAAGAGCAGCAGCATGAAGGCAGACAGTGGAAATGACTTCTGGAGGGGGCAAAAACTGGGTGGCCAAGGGGGAACAACGACAGGAGTGGAGTAACGGCAGCAGCGCATGGGTCAGACGTGGCACAATGCATTTGGAGGGTGGAAAAAAACGTAGTAGGCCACAGAGTGGCAAAATGACAGAGAGTGGAGGTGACGGTGGCGCAGATGAGGTCAGACAGTGGCCAATTTGACTTCTGGAGTGGCAAAAAGGAGTGGCCCAGAGTGGCACAATGACAGAGAGGGAGGTGACGGCGGCGGGAGCAACAGATGAGGTCAGGAGTGGCAAAATTACACAGTGTGGTGTCAGGGCACCAGCAACAGCGCAGCGCATGAGGTCTAAAGTGGCACAATGACAGGGTGGGGGGTGGGTGGCAATACCATTCCCTGGTAAAGAGGGTTTGGGGGCGAGGAGAAATGGCAGCGATGTGTGGCATCAGGCGGGTGGGGCTCAGAATAGTGGGAGGCAGGTAGTTTGAACCCAGACTCATTTTCACGTTTGGGTGAGGGTCATGGCTGATTTTAGTTGACGCCTAAGGCATTGGTGTGGGGGGTTTTGGGCGATCCACGCGATTCTTTGACAAAGGTCAGTCGTTCCCTTTCCCCGTGGAAAGGGGGTTCCCCTTTGGGGTAACGATGGCCCCCCCGCATAAAAACCCCGCTTGATGCCCACTACGGGCCCGGGCAGGCAGCTTCTCACTGCAAACTCGGCAAGTTGCGGCCACACATCCGCTTGGACCCCATAGCCCAGCGGATCTTTAACTGGGGTGGCAGGGCTGTCCAAGTGGGCCCCCCCCACCTGTTAGTTCAGGGTCTGCCCAGGTCTTGCTGCTGTGTGGCGACCCCCTCCTCACTAGGTGGGTGAAGGGAAGCTGCTCATCGTGACCCGACTTAGGTTGCGGGCTGGGGAGTGGTATGCTCCTACCCCCCCCCCTTTCCCCCAGCAGCCGCGGCTAGTAGTGAGCGCTGAGGAACCCCCGGTCGCCTGTCAGAGGAGAGACGTGCCGTACACAGGCAGCGGCAAATGACTACGGGGATTTCCCTATAGTATTTGAGTTTGTCCTCCCTCTCAATAGTGGGAAAAAGGGTTTCCCCCTTTTTGGGCCGGTAGGGGGGGCCCCAATGGGTGGATGCCGAGTCACCCTCTGCCGGATGTGATTTCTCGGTGTCACTAGCCAGGCAAATCAGCATGCGGGGGGGCCCATTGACAAGTGATCCGAGGGGCTTCTGCCCCCATCTCCATGTATACTGCCACGGTGCTTGCGGGCCCATTGCCTCGTTTCCTCATCTCCATCTCCTCCTCCAGTGCCCTGCTCCCCCTCTCTTGTACCTGGGTAGACAATCCATCATTTCCCCGAAAATGCTTGGCCCCAAATGCCCCTCCTCCTCCTCCTCCATTTCGTCCCCACCTTATTATGTGGCCGCGAGAGTAGTGCACGTCCCAGCCCTGCCCAGACGATTTTTCGATCTGTTCCCGGACATGAAGCAGGGGAAGACGTTATTCATCCCGTGTCCTGGCGACTGACAAATAAGTGGGCTCCTCGAAGGGACTTAAAAAACGGCAGGTGTCACGCTGAGCTGCCTCTGGCTGACATAGTTACACAGGGGAGTATTTCTGTCCGCCCGGATCATCAAAAAAATTTGTTAAAAGCCTTTTTTCTTTTTCATAAGTTTTTGGTCCAACATGTGTAGGTGGAAATTCCCAAAAAGTGGAAAATCGCATATCAGGTGGTTGGGGGGGGGTCTTCTGCCGCTGCAAATGGGAAGGGTGTTCCTGGGTTTGTAGGAATGATGAAGTGCATGCACTTTTTGGCCCTTTTCAGAATCTTTTGGGTGGGGTGGAAGACTTCAGGAACCTTTTCACAAAAAAAATTTAAAAAAAGTGGCCCTGAAGGCGCTTTGGGCCCCCTCCCCCCGGGCAGCGCGGCACATGTTACTCCCCTTGTCCATCACCATGGTTCCCCATTTGCGTTGGTGCGGGGAAAGCACACATCGATTTCTTGTGCATAACGCGGAGCAGTTCCTCCCTGTGTGACTTTTTCGCCGAGGCAAGCCAGGGTAGAATGCGGACCCACTGTGCCCTTACACATGTGGGATGATGGAGCAGGCTGAGATGGTGGTGGGGGTAGAAAAGGAGGGAAACGGCATTTGGGACAGGAGCCCCAGTTTTACAACGTGGAGGAAAAGCGCCCTTACTGTCCCAAATTGTTGGTGTGCCTGGACCAGAAGACATTCACCCAGTGGGCGGTAAAAGTCTGTACTGGCCGGTGTTTCCCCAGACGTCCGCGCTGCCGTGCACCTTTGGAAGAAAAACGATAAGTAAGGACTGGCCCCCCTTCGTTCTACATATTTATGAATTGGTGGTTTCCTTTTTGGAAAATAAAATTTCGGCTTTGGAATCTCCATTCGGCCGGGACAAATTGTTTTGAACGGGCAGGTCCACCATTTTTGGGAAAGGGAAGGGTGCGTTTCCCCAACAATTTGGACAGGGCCCGTCAGCGCTGCACCTTAGGAAGGTTGGATCTTTTGTTGTCTTTTGCAATCGCCTCACTGAAAGATGCTGGCGCTTGAGTGGGGGAGAGGGGGCATTGGACCGGGGATGTGTCAAAGAGAAAAAGCTACCTTTTTGCAGAGGTGGTGGAGCCTTGATGGCTGCAAGGATGCGTGCCCTGGGCGCTGCTGCTGTTGCTGCGGCGGAGGATGGGGCCCCCACTGAGCCCCCGTTTTTCCCAGGGCCACCGTATGGGACGCTAAATGTGTTGACGAGGGCCCTGGTGCCAAGTTAGCTCCCTGGGCCCCGCTTCACTTTCTGCCCCCCCGATTTAATATCCATATTCGGCTCCTCCAGTTCTTAGCAAAAATCTCCCACGCTGAGTATCGGATTTTACCCCCAAAAGCTCCGCACTGAGTGACTACTACCCCCGCGCCCCGCTGAGCCCGTGCCCCTACTTTCTTGGGCCTGCGGGAAACGGGTTTTTTTACCCCCTGGCCCCGGCTCTCGCCTCACATGCTGCTACCCCCCTGGGGCTCCGGCCACCAACCCCCTTGCTGGCTACGCCCGCCTGACGCGCAAGCTGGCGCCCCCTTTTTTCCTACGATGTGAAACCTTGCTCACCGGCTCCCAAGTGTGGTGGCTAAATCATATCAATTTTGTTTTCATCGTCACTGTCTTCCCCATCACCCGGGTTTGTATGAGAGGTGACCCCTCCAACTGACCCCCCTGCCCCTTCCACATCTTAAATTTTCCCCCTAGCAAGAAGCAGGGGATTTGGCCCCATTTTTCGTTTGCCAATTTAGCTGCGGGACTGCCCTCCTAAAATTGTTCACCCTCCTTTATAGTGGGGGAAAAGGGGCCCCCAAGTTTGTGATCTCTGGTGGGGAAAAACCGGAGGGGACGAGGGCGAGTTGAGGGACAGGTGGGGGCCGCTGACCCGCCCCCGGGCCATGCCAACTAAGGGTTGTGCTGATGTTCCCCCCCGACTCTTGGCTGGGGTTGTCGGGATGCATCTGGGGGGAAAGTTGTTGCCCTAGTCCCCCAAATTCAAAAAAACCCTTTGGGTTGCTAGTCAGCCCCGGGCCCGGGTTTGAGGGACAGGGGCTTTGGGGCCTAAACCCAAATGCCCCCTGCTGCGATTTACCCTTGCTGTGCTGCGCCCCGGGCCCTGCTCCAGGAATGTTTTGCCTCTCCCACTCGAGGGGGAAAAGCCTCCCCACCTCTCTGTCTGACTTTATGTTTGTTCAAAAAATGAAACAGACTCTGTTTGATGAAGATATCTGTATATGAAAAATTTCACACCCTGTTTTGACTCCAAATGAACCACTAAAAAAGCTTGGGTAAAACCCCTTTGGGGTATAAAAAATTTCGCTCCACAAATTTACTTGAAAGTTTTCCGTTTAAAAACTCTGTGTATTTTTTTCGAAATTTAAAAGCCCCTAAAAAAGGCTTAATTAACCCCTTTGGGTATGAAATTTTGCTTACAGGGAAATTTTTTTGTGGCAGGGTTGAAAAAACAAAGTTTACTTTTCTGAGTACAAAATGAAAAAAAAAACTTAGTTAACCCTTGGATGTAAATTGCGCAAAAAGAATTGAGCAGGCCCAAAAAAAAAAACCCCCTTTTGGGAGCCCGGGGTTTCAATTTGGGGTGTATTTTACGGGTACAAACCCAAAAGAAAAAAATTGTAATTAACCCTTTCTTGTGAATTTTCTTTAAAGGAAAAAAAGTAAATTTTTTTGGGGGTGAAATAAAAAAAATTTTCTTTTAGTCCAAACCCCGCAGCAGAACAAAAGCTTAATTAACCCCTGGATGTAAAAATTTTGCAAAAGGGAAATTGGGGAACCAAAAAACCCTTGAGCTTTTTAGCGGTTACAATGGCTGTTTTTTCGCTACACAAAAAAAGGGAAAACTTTTAATTAACCTTCGCTTGTGAATTATGCTACAGGAAAAATTTATTTTTTGGCGGTTTAAAAAAGGCGGTTTATTTTAGTCACCACAACAGCAGAACAATGCTTAATTAACCCTGGATGTTTAAAATTTCGCAAAAGAATTGGGGGCAGCCAAAAAATACCGCTTTGTAGCGTGTTTTCAATGGTTTGTATTTTACCCCTAACAAAACCAAAAGGAAAAAATTGTTAAATTAAAACCTTTGCTTTTGAATTTTTTGCTACGGGAAAAAAGTATTTTTGGCGGTGAAAAAGATGGTTTATTTTGTCACCACAGCAGAAAAACAATGCTTAATTAACCCCGGGGTAAAAATTTCACAAAAGAATTTTAGAAACCCAAAAATAGAGCTTTGGGAGCGGTTACAATTTTGGGGTGTATTCTTACGTACACAACCCCAAGAGGAAAAATGAATTAACCCTTCCCCCCCCCCCTTTTGGAAATTATGCACAGGAAAATTTTATTTTTTCGGCCGGGTTGAAATAAAAAGTTTTCAAAAATCCCCCCAAAAGCCAAGCAGAACAACGCTTAATTAACCCCTGGATGTAAATTGCACAAAAGAATTGAGCAGCCAAAAATGAAGTGTTTTTTGTATTGTAAAAACGCTGTTTGTTTAAATGAATACAACAGGAACAGGCTTAGATCACCCTTGGATATTCAATGTGCTGTGAGCAGATAGCATTAAAAGGTATATGCAGCTGCACTGGACACACACTGGACTTCAGATCCAATACCCCACAAAATCAGAAATAGAACGTTAAGAGAAGCAGTCTCTGAGACAAGCTGAGACACCCCCCAAAAATCGCTGTATAAAAATCAGTTCTTTAGTATCAGCTATCATAAGCAGCCGCGGCAGCACCTTCCCTAATCAGTACAGTGAGAGCGGTTGAGCTCCCAGCGTCGCATCCGGACTTATATAGTGCGGTGACGTCACAGAATCCCGCCGGTCTCTGATTGGCTTCATCTCTGCACATGTCATGCAGGCTATGCCCTTCTTCCTCCCAGAGTTCTTTGCCCCATGTAACGCCATGTGCTCGCAGCCATTTTATCAATCAAAAGCACACTTCGTTCACGCGAAGTACCCCAAAGTTCGACTTCGTTCCGAACCAAAGTTTTCCTGAAATTCTAAACAAATTCCACTTCGTTAGAATCAATTCGCCCATCTCTACGCATGACAGAATGTGACTAGAGATGAGCGAACCCTAAAAAGTTTGAGTTCGAGTAGAACCTCAAATTTTGAGAAGTTCGGTTCGAGTCGAACTCGACCCGAACTTCGAACCCCATTAAAATCAATGTGAGAACATGTTCTGGTTAATTTTTATACCCATATAAGTGAGGAGAAGCTGAAATTAGCATCCATAACAGTAAAATGGATACGTGGAACAACTTATTGAAGAAAATTTGGCTCTGACAGTGACAGAAAAAAAATTCACAGGCTAAAATAATTAATTCCTTTTAATGGCTAACTGAATAGGAGGTGCAGCACTAGCAGCTGCTACGGGGCCCCACACATAAGAAGACATCGGTATTGGAAATGACACATGGTAACTGGCAGGAGCCCCTATCATTTTTTGTACCAGGGCCCAAGAACATGTCATATATGTGATGGTAGCAAGAACATCTCAATGGGGAACATGAAAGTTCAGCTGGCAGGTCTGTAGTTATAGGGGGTGCAGTAGTAGCCAGGGCTGCCATCAGTCATCTATTAACCGTTTCAGGGCCCCATGCAGCTGAATCAAATGGGGCCCCCACCTATTACTAGTTCTATTTTTTAACATATCACTGGGCCCTTTTTTGATTAGTGCCCCTGACAGGAGTACTGCTCTATTGGTGCCAGTTACCATGTGCCATTTCCAATACTGGTGTCTTCTTATGTGTCAAAGAGGCTTTTGGAACACCTCTGGATGCACGGCTCCGTAGCGGCTCTTACCGCCAGAGGTGCCAATAGGGCAGTACGGGAAGTACGAGCAGTACTCCTGTCATGGGCCATGATCGAAAAGGAGCCCACAAATCTGTTAAAAAAATAGGAAGTAGTAATGGTTGGGGCGAAATTGAATTTGGCTGTATGGGGCCAATAGTACCTCTAGTTTGCGCCATGTTCAAAAACATAAATATTAAAAAGGTCAAGATTTGTTCACAGTCTATTATTGAAGAACTGTACTCCAAAGACAGCAAATCAACTTTGTTCTTAAATGCCTATATCTTGCAACGGGCAAATAGGATTATAAACAGAATTTTTTCTATGCAATATCAATGAAATGGGGTTATGTGGAAAAACCTTAAAAGCAAATCAAGTGCCTTTAAATGTATATACTTTGCAACAGGCAAATAGGATTATAAACCATATTTTTTTATATGCAATATTGGTGAAATGGGGTTGTATGAAAGAACCCTCACAGCAAATCAAGTGGTCTTAAATGCCTATATTTTGCAATGGGCAAATAGGATTATAAACAGACATTTTTCTATGGAATATCTATACAAAACTACCTAACTCCATAACTAGTGATGTGTCTGATTCCTTAAGCTAGCTGTCCCCCTCCGCAAGTAATCTAACTAGCAGCTTTTTTTGTGTGAAATTGCTATTAAATGTTGTTTCTGTCTGCTGGCAAACCAGCAGACACAGGCAGCAGTGTGTTCACTACAGAGAGTAAGCTGGAAATGGCGGCTAACAGGAAATACAGTGACATACACAAAAGACGGTCATGTGATTTTAGCAGCCAATGAGATCCCTACACCCTCACTGGTGACATTTTTGACCCTCCCTCTGTGCTCTGCACTGATTTGATGGCCGCCAAAACTGAAGGAAGTAGCTGAAAAAGACGCCGAACGCCTAGGCCGGGTTCAGCTCGGGTTCGGAAAATCCGTAAAGTTCGTACCGAACTAACCATTTTCCGATCGGTTCGGCTCAACACTAATTATGACAAAATCATTCTTTATATTATAATTAGAGATGGGCAAATTTCTCAAATATTCGATTCGTTGACTTCCCGAAAAAATCATTTTTGTCCCGAATCGCGTTATAAAACAGCTATTTTCTGGCTGCACAGAGCCCGTAGGGTGCTGTAGAACATTGTGCCATCCTTAAATATGCAGATGGAGCTTGGTTTTGTCTTCATACAATTCTGTGTTTTAGTATGACACGCACATGACTTCCGACTCTCTTAGAATCACTTCACTCTAACATTCCCTGGGCACTTACGGGGGCAAAACTGACCAAAAAAACTGAAGCAGGAATGCAGCCTCATAAATTCATGGCAGCCACAGCTGGAAAAAAACAAGCTGAGGGCTAAGATCCTACGATAGCGTCAGAAAACACAGTAGTAGGCTAATGGAGCCGCCACAGACCGCAGCACAGTAAAGGGACGATGGCAATAGCCATGCCAGGGAGCGGAATCTAAGTAATCCCAGTTTTCACCAGAGCCCGCCGCAAAGCGGGATGGACTTGCTGCAGCTGAAGTCTACCAGGTCGCTACCCCTGACATGACTTGCTTTCTGTGACAGCCGAGGTGTTGTGAGGCACAAAATTGTAAGGCAAACTCGGAGTCGGTGACAAGCGTAAGGTCAGGTAAGCTGGCAAGGATCATGGTCGAGAGACGGAGGCAAGAGGTACGGTACACGGATATGACAGACAAGGCTCAAGGAAACACTTTCTCTATAGGCTCTAAACATAATTATTATTTATTTCATAGTCCCGGAGGCGGTTTTTACTTTCTGTAAGTTGGACATACGATTCACATCCTTCATACTGAAGAAGCTCATCCAAAGCCAATTTTGCAGCATTTGCTTTTGCTTTCCATTCAAGTTTTGTACTAAATTCCATCACTAATGGCGCCGAATGCAAAATAAGCACCTAATCAATTCCCTGTAGTTAGGATCTCCTTCATTTCAAGTTCCATATGCTGCATTTGAACAAATTGGTGTCACGCAGAAACTGGATTCAAACGACCACGTTTATACTTTATAATAAACTGCTTTGGAACTTTTTTAGGTATTAATGATGAAGCTGATCGAGGTAGAATTGCCTTTGCCAAAAATGGTTTCAGAACGTTAGCACACTGACTACGGAGGATTTTTCTATAGTACTTGAGTTTGTCCTCCCTCTCAGCAGATGGAAAAAAGGCTCCCATTTTGGACCGGTAGCGAGGGTCCAAGAGGGTGGAGGGAGGGACTCCCTGCCTCCATCTCCACTGTACACTGCCATAGTGCTTGGGGGTGCTTGAGGGACAGTGCCACAAGGACAGAGCGTGGAGGTTGTGGCACCAGCCACAGCAGCAGCATGAGGTCAGACAGTGGCACAATGACATTCTGAAGGTGGCAAAAACAGGAGTAGGCCACAGAGTGGCACAATGACAGAGTGTGGAGGTCACGGCAGCAGCCACAGCAGCAGTATGAGGTAAGACAGGGGCACAATGACACAGTGTGGAGGTGACGGCATCAACAGCAGCAGCAGCATGAGGTCAGACAGTGGCACAATGACACAGTGTGGAGGTGACAGCATCAACAGCAGCAGCAGCAGCATGAAGTTAGAGAGTGGCACAATGACAGAATGTGGAGGTCACGGCACCAGCCACAGCAGCAGCATGAGGTCAGACAATGGCACAATGACATTCTGGAGGTGACAAAAACAGGAGAAGGCCACAGAGTGGCACAATGACAGAGTGTGGAGGTCACGGCAGCAGCCACAGCAGCAGCATGAGGTCAGACAGTGGCACAATGACAGGGTGTGGAGGTGACTGCAGCAGCAGCAACAGCAGCAGCATGAGGTCAGAGAATGGCACAATGACACCAGAGTTAGGTTGCTAATGATGGAGCTGGTACTTCTCCTACCTTCCCACCTTCCCACAGCAGTCGTGGCAGTGATACGTGAGCACTGAGGAACCCATTGGTCAGACCTGTCAGAGGATGGACCATGCTGCACATAGGCAGTGGCCAACTGACTACGGAGGATTTCTCTATAGCATTTGAGTTTGTGCTCCCTTTCAGCAGCTGGAAATAAGGCTCCCATTTTGGACTGGTAGCGAAGGTCCAAGAGGGTGGAGAGCCAGAAGTCATCCCTCTGCCGGATGGTGACTATTCAGCTGTTACTAGCCAGGCAAATCAGCATGCTACGGGCCTTGTGCGCAAGTGACTCTGAGGGACTCCCTGCCTCCATCTCCACTGTATACTGCCATGGTGTTTGGGGATCATCTGCCTCGTCTTCCTCATCTCCATCTACCTCCTCCAGCTTCTCATGCTCCTCCACTACTGTCACCTGGTTAGAAAAAAAACTAATTTCTCCAGACAATGCTAGAGCTACAATGTCCTCCTCCTCCTCCTCCAGATCAGTACCCACCGGACTCATGTGGCCGCGAGATGTAGTCGCCATGTCTCCAGTCCCCTGCCCAGACAGATTTTTCAGCATCTGTTCCAGGAAATGAAGCAGTGGAATGACGTTATTCATCCCGTTGTCCTGGCGACTGACAAATAACGTCGCCTCCTCAAATGGCCTCAGCAAACGGCAGGTGTCATGCATGAGTTGCCACTGGCTGACATCAAAGTTACACAGGGGAGAACTCCTGCCAGCCTGGATCATCAAAATATTGTTAATGGCCTTTCTCTGTTCATACAGTCAGTCCAACATGTGCAGGCTTGAATTCCAAGGGTGGAAACATCGCATATCAGCATGTGTTGGGGGAGGCCGTTCTGCCGCTGCAACTCGAGGAGTGTGTGCCTGGCTTTGTAGGAATAGATGAACTGCATGCACAGTTTCCTGGCCATTTTCAGAATCTTCTGAAGATCGGTGGAAGACTTCAGGGACCTTTTCACAACAGATTGAACATGTGCACCATGCAGGGCGCATGGACCATCCCTCCTCGGTGCAGCGCGGACACCATGTTCCTCCCATTGTCTGTCACCATGGTTCCGAACTGCAATTGGCGCGGAGAAAGCCACACATCAATTTCTCTCTACATGACGTGGAGCAATTCCTCCCCTGTGTGACTTCGTTCGTCGAGCCAAGCCAGTTGTAGAACTGCGTGACACTTCTGTGCCCTACACATGTGGTATGATGGAGCAGTACTTGTGGAGGTTGAGATGGTGGTGATGGTGAAGGAGGAGGTGGACATTGACGCAGGAGCCGCAGTTTGACAACGTGGAGGAGAAAGCGGCGTCTCCTATCCAAGTTGTTGGTGTGGCTGGGCAGGACGCATATTCGCCCAGTGGGCCGTAGAGGACATGTACTGGCCCTGACCGTTGTTACAGCTCCACACGTCCGCGCTGTTGTGCACCTTGGAACAAACCGATAAGCTCAAGGACGGGCCCACCTTCTGTTCTACATATTTGTGAAGGGATGGTACTGCCTTTTTGGAAAAGAAACTATGGCTTGGAACTCTCCACCTCGGCTTGGCACAGGCCATTAGTTTTCTAAACGGTGCAGAGTCCACCATTTGGAAAGGGAAGGACTGCAGTACCAACAACTTGGACAGGAGCACGCTCAGCTTCTGCACCTTAGGATGGTTGGACGCATACTGTTTTCTCTTTGCAATCGCCTCGTTGAAAGAGTGCTGGCACCATGAGTATCGAGGAGCAGGAGCATCTGGATCAGGAGATGATGGCAAAGAGAAACAGCTCCCTTCTGCAGAGGTGATGGAGCCTTGACTAGCTGAAATGGCATGCATGCCACTGGGCACTGTTGCTGCTGTTGCTGCGGAAGCAGGATGGACCACCACATCTGAGCCACGTTTCTCCCAGGCCACCGTATGGTGACACTGCATGTGTTGACGCAGGGCCACGGTACCAATGTTAGCTCCCTGGCCACGCTTCACTTTCTGCCCACAGATTCTACATATATTCATGTTCGGCTCCTCCAGTGTCTTAGCAAGAATCTGCCACACTGCCAAGTATCTGATTTTACCTCCAACGCTCTGCACTGAGTGACTACTACCACCGCTGCCTCGCTGAGCCCCTGTGCCGCTACTTTCTTGGACCTGCGAAGCGGGTTTTCTGCCCCGAGGCCAATTGGCTCCCGACATCGCACAGCGGTGACCCTGCTTACTCCTGGCCACACTACCCACTTGCTGGCTGTGCCGCTGCCTGTGGCGCAGGCTGACGCCCTCTTCTCCTGACGATGATGAAGCCCTTGCTTCACCCGGCTCCCAAGTGCGGTCGGCTACATCATCATTGATTATTGTTGGATCTTCACTGCTGTCCTCCTCAACGGTCTTGGTATGCAGAGGCTGACCCCTCACAACATGACCTCCCATGCCACTCTCCACATCCATACTTTGCTGTCTACTGCAAGAAGCAGGTAATGTCGGCCCCATTTCTTCACTGCCAAGTAGCTACTGACTGTCCTCAAATTGTTCATCCTCGCTGTATAGTGGCGCTGAGCCCAGACCATATAGTAGATCTCTGGCTTAGGGAACCGGACGGGACAGAGGCGGGTTGAGGACAGATGATGGCTGCTGACCCGCTCCCGGACCATGCCAACTAAGGGTTGTGTCTGAGGTTCCCACCAACTCTTGGCTGGGTTTGTCAGATGTCACCTGGGAGGAAGAACCCTTGGGTTGCTGGTCAACACACGGCCGCTAGATGACACCGGCAGTTCTGGCCTCACTGAGTGACCCCTGCTGCGACGTCCCCTTACGGTGCTGTGACCTGTGCCTGCTCCAGGAATGTTTGTGCCACTCGCATGTGAAGAGCCTGCCACCTCTCTGTCTGACATACTGTTTGATCAAAATTTTACAGACTTTGTTTAATGAAGATATCTGTATATGATAAGAGCACACGCTGTATTTGACTCCAAATGAACCCACTAATAGGCTTTGGTAACCCTTGGATATAAGTTGCGCTACAGTAATCAGCAGCAAAAAATTAACTGGTATGTGGTGTGTTATAACGCCGTGTATTTTACTGACTACAAAAGCACAAACACGCTTAATTAATGCTTGAATATAAATTATGCTACAGAAATCACCAGGAAAAATTTACTTGTCTTTGGCGTTTAAAAACACTGTTTATTTTACTGACTCGAAAAGCACAAACACACTTATTTAACCCTTGGATATAAATTGTGTTACAGAAATCAGCAGCAAAAAATTAACTGCTACTGTATGTGGCTTGTAAAAACACGTTTTTTTTACTGACTACAAAAGCACAAAGAGGCTTAGATAACCCTTGGATATAAATTGTGCTGCAGAATTCAGCATGAAAAAATTAACTGGTATGTGGCGTGTAAAAAAACTTTTCTTTTACTGAATATGAAAGCACAATCAGGCTTAGATAACCCTTGGATATAAATTGCGCTACAGAAATCAGCAGCAAAAAATTAACTGGTATGTGGTGTCTTAATACGCTGTGTATTTTGCTGACTACAAAAGTACAAACACACTTAATTAACCCTTGGATATAAATTATGCTACAGAAATCACCAGGAAAAATTTACTCGTCTTTGAATTTTAAAAACACCGTTTATTTTGCTAACTAGAAAAGCACAAACACGCTTAATTAACCCTTGGATATAAGTTGCGCTACAGAAATCAGCAGCAAAAAATTAACTGGTAAGTGGCTTGTAAAAACGCTGTTTCTTTTACTGAATAAAAAAGCAAAAACAGGCTTAGACAACCCTTGGATATAAATTGCGCTACAGAATACAGCAGGAACAAATGACCTGGTATGTGGCGTGTAAAACAATTGTTTCTTTTACTGAATACGAAAGCACAAACAGGCTTAGACAACCCGTGAATATTCAATGTGCTCCAGAACTGACCAGATGAAATTGAAATGTATATGGGGCAGAATTGGACCCACACTGGACTTCAATTACAAAACCCCACAAACTGAATCAAAATGATAACGGAAGAGGGGCAGTCTCTGATAAAAGCAATGACAACCCCCCTCCCCCCAAAAAAATCGCTGTTAAAAACAAATTTATTTTGTGTGAGTTCTCTGTAGAAGCTGCAGCAGCAGCACAACAAGGGCAGTGTGAGCAGTAAGCGTCGCGTCCGGACTTATATAGTGCTGTGACGTCACAGAATCCCTCTGGTCTCTGATTGGCTTCATCTCTGCACATGTCATTGAGGGTCCTCCTTTCTTCCTCCCAGACATCTTTGCCCATGTAACGCCATGTGCTTGCGGCCATTTTATCAATTAAAAGCACGCTTCGTTCCCGCGAATTACCCCAAACTTCTATTTCGTGCAGAATCAAAGTTTTCCTGAAATTCTAAATGAATTCCACTTCACTAGAATCAATTCGCCCATCTCTAATTATAATATGGCAGAATATGGCAGTGGCTATAGTGCAAGACAGAAATATATTATTATCTACAACCCTTCACCTATATTTATCTTCGAGACGGCATCCAGTGTATGTATGACCTGATGATAGCCATAAACATGCAGTATTATTTACATATTTTAGAGACGGAAAGTCTCAAACTTGAGGAAAACAGGGTATAGAGACAGAAAGTTAAGTGTTTGGGGAGGGTGGTAAGGAACAGAAAATGAATCGTAGTTTTCAAGGAGCAAAACTGAATACAGAGAGAGATTTTGAGGCTCCTTTTGGGATTACGGCATAAACGAACACAATGGCCATTTCACAAGTTGAGATGCTAAATGGAATGTTGGAAGTCCAACCACAAAAAAAGAAAATGAGAAAGTCCAAATGTATTCCAATGTCTAAAACATCAAATACAGACACAAGCAAACACGTAGATGCTGATGTGTTTCAGGCAACATGTGCCCTTAATCATAGCATGATTAGCATATGTCAGGGATACACTTAAAAACAAATAGTCAACCAATAAAATTATATATGAAGGATCATATGACATAAAAAGAACAATACTATAATGAGCAAGATACATATTGACAGAGAAAATAGCTTATCAATAATGCAATACTAAATCTGTGTTTATTGAGATCAAATGGAGTACAGGTTTTCAAAAGAAAAATCCAACAAGATTTTTGGCTATGGAGTTTCTTTAGATGCTCACCCCCTCGTCTTGGGAGATTAACCCTTTCTATACCTTGGACAAAAAGTGATGTAATATTTCGATTGTAAGCTTGAATGCAATGGGTATACATCGCATATATGCGATGAAAATCAGAAGATTGCACATTAGAAATATTTCTGCGAAAACAGACTTTCAAGGAACATGAAATATTGCCTACATGTTGCAATTTGCAACTGTTCCAAGTAATGAAATAAACTGCAAAAGGCTTCACAAGGCTTCCAGCTGCCATGTTAACCGATCAGAGCCCCACGATTTCGCATCAGGGGGCTCCAATCAGAGTGAGGAACGGTGCTGACACTATCCTGCGCTGTAACCGCCGGTTGTTTAGTGCAATTAGCAGTTGACACAATTAGCAGCTGACATGTCTAGGGTGGTTAAGAGGGGGCAATGTGGCAGCCAAACTAGCTTTTCGTTATTATTTCATCAATAATTTTTTACATTTAAAATGTTTGTTTTCCCATCATCGCTGTTTTATGTCATTTCTGTAGTTATGTGCAGTGGATGCTGCAGTCTGCTTCTAAAAAAGTGTCAAAATTACAAAGAGAAAATTTACTGTTGTCTAAGCCCTCTGCTCATGCATCTTTTAGGGTGCATTCACACGGCAAAGACCAAATACTGGTCGAATTTTCAGATCGGTATTTTGCCTTTTTTGGCACATAGGGGGACGGCTTTTGTCCGTGGTTTGCAGAATCAAGCTGTCTTCCTTGGCACCCACATATCCATGTTGTGCCCGAAAAGAATGAACATGTTCTAAGTTTTTTGATACACCAGTGGTGTCAAAAACCGTCCAGCGGAAAATCCGTTTAGTGGGAACCGCTGAAAGATTTTATATTAAAGTCTATGGAGGCGCATTGGATATCGGTTTAGAAACCGTCTGAAAAATCGACCAATAATCCTTGCCGTGGGGACAAGCCCTTAGTGTTTTCTCAGGAGTTTAAATCTATCTCCAAAATTTTTCACAACTATTTAACTGTTTTATCTAACTGTTTTATCTAATATCATCAAATATTACACATGGGATACAGGTGAATTTCTAAAAATGCTCCTACTTTGGGAAACATTTTATCTCCTTCTTTGCTGTTTATTTTAGTTGCAGGTAAACCAACTTTTCTGAATCATCTGATTTCCTTTAAGGCTATGTCTAGACTGCACACTATTACAATCGCATCTTCGGCACTTTTAGTTTTTTAAAAGTGCCGAAGATACGATCGTTCATGCAGCCCCATAGACCTCAATAGAAAAAACGAGCTGCAGTCTCCACAGCTCGTCTTTGCTCTGCTCATCTTCTGGCGCCCGCGTATTATACAACTTGTTGTATAATATGCCGGCGCTTTTAGTTTTCTTGGCGTCTTCCCATACAATACCATTGTATGAGTGACGTCAAAAAAACGAGAAGCGACCGCAGTTTTTGTACAAAGAGTGACCATCTTTTGTCCGATGCAGTGTAGACATAGCCTAAATGTGCTCATACTCATTGTATTTGTTGCAATTTTGTAACTGTTGCCAGAATGTTTAGTTCTCTTGTTACTCAGATAACATCTAATTAGTGATGAGCGATTGTGTCAACCATCGTTATCAGATCGATAGTTGATATTGTCAATTATCATGCTGATAGCCGATAGTCGATAACAGATTTTCGCCGATGACCATTAAGGTCTATGGGGGAGGAACAACAGCTTATTTCTTACACCCAAACAGGGGTAGAGTAGCTGAAATTAACATCCACAACAGTAAACTGTATACGTGCTACATCAAAGGCAAGACAATTATGCAACAAGAGTCACAGAAAAAAACTGACAGACTATTCAGTATCCCTGTCTTGTACCACAGCATGACCCCAAAACTCACATGATCCACAGATTGAAAAGTGCCTGAAAAAGGAGTCTTTGAACCACCATTTTAATTGAACTGGACATTGACTATGTTTGTCCTGTACCGCAGCATGACCCCAAAACCAGCATGACCCACAGATTACAAAGTGCCTGAAAAAGGAGTCTTTGAACCACCATTTTAGTTGAAAGTGGACATTGACTATGCCTGTCCTGGACTGCAGCATGACTCCAAAACCCGCATGGCCCACAGATTAAAAAGTGCCTGAAAAAGGAGTCTTTAAACCACCATTTTAGTTGAACTGGACATTGACTATCCCTGTCCTGGACCACAGCATGCAGGTTGCATTAACCATTGAACCACTGAGATTCACAGGGCACCGACCCAGGAATGATAAGCCTGATGGTCCCTGAGATTTACAACTGCCCAGTAGGACTAGCAATTGATAGTTTTCAACAAACTATCGTACAAATGCACGATTAGTGCCAAACTGAGATGCACTGAGTGAAATAGAAGTATTAAAAAGTTATATCGATTAATATGGCGGCCTTCGCACCACTGACTACTGGCGTAATTTACTATCAAATTACTATTTACTATCAAATATGTATAACACAATATGCGTACAACTGAGCTCTTTGCGCCAAACTGAGACGCACAGACTGCAATACGAGTATTTAAATATTATATGGATTAATATGGCAGCCTTCGCACCACTGACTACAAGCGTAATTTACTAGGAAATATGTATAACACAATATGTGTACAACTGAACTCTTTGCACTAAACTGAGACACACGGACTGCAATAAGAGTATTTAAATATTATATGGATTAATATGGCAGCCTTCGCACCACAGACTACAGGCGTAATTTACTAGGAAATATGTATAACACAATATGCGTACACTGAACTCTTTGCGCCAAACTGAGACGCATGAGCTGCAATAAGAGTATTTAAATATTATATGGATTAATATGGCAGCCTTCGAACCACTAACTACAGGCGTAATTTAATAGGAAATATGTATAACACAATATGCGTACAACTGAGCTCTTTGCGCCAAACAATAATAACTCCCTGTTGTAATTAGAACACTCTGATTGGTAACATATGCAAAAATCTGTAATACTATATATATAGCTCCATAAAAAAAGTACTTTATTTCTCCATTTGTATATTGTCCCTTGTTAGTGTAAGGAAAAAAATGAAAAGATAATATAGAGAGCAGGGAAATCATTTTTTTTTTTAACTACCCATCTCTATATCTTTATTACACATATCAAAGGTATATTGATGTTTTGCAACACAGTTATTTGTGAACTTTTTTCAATTTCCCATTTTGTGAAGCTAACCGTATTATATGATCCTTGAAATTAAGGACGTCGGGTTGTAAATATAGTACAGTGAACATAAATTACAACTATTCTGCCAAAATTGTAAAATGGATGTGACCGTAACACAAGGATAAAAATAAAAATGTTTGTGTTTAAGAACCTGTTCTAAAGTGTCTGTATATAAACTCCTTATCAACAGCAACACACACATGCACACGTCGCTTTACAACATACTTCGATGTGAACAGCTCTTTTGATCAGGGTAGAAAAAAAAACCGGTTGCAGAAAATTAAAAAAGTGAGATCAGTGTCTGACATCAGCAATAAAAATGTCACTGTAGGTGAAGAAATTACATTCCTGATCTTTGTTGGATGCTGTTGACAACCTTATATTATTTAGTGAAGCAGAGTCTAACAAATGCATCAATCTTCTGCTAAACTTGTTTCTCCACTTAAAGATTGCATGTCATGTCTTGCATCCCATTTATAATTTAATAAGTGCAGGAGAAGATGATGGTCACTGTGATAAAATATGTGAGGGGTTGAAATGCAATATTAAGACAGGATAAGAAACCAAATAAAAATTGGGTGCTTAACTTTCAAGTTTAAGACATTTTAAGGTATCTAGAATAAACTATTTACTTCTTTTTCTGCTAATAATAATAATACTTTGTTACTTTATTTTATTGTATAAAATGCCCATTATTTCCACATCACAAATTATTTCAGTACACTAAGGGGGACATGTCTTAAAACTGTCTTGGTCTAAGACTTTTCTTGTTGCCCATACCAACCAATCAGGGTTCCCCTTTCATTTCTTCAGAGCACTATATGAAATGAAAGGGGAATGCTGATTGGTTGCTATGGGCAAGAAGAAAAGTCTTAGACCAAGACAGTTTTCAGACATGTCCCCCTAATTATCTATAATATTAAATGTACTGTCATTTAAAGTGAATAACATTGATTATATAGTTACAATGGCATCTATTACAATATGGGATACGTAAGGCAGCAACTGAACACTGAAACAAGAAAGATGAGCAAGCATAAGGATCTGAAAAACTTTGACAAAGGCCAAATTGAGTTGGTTACATGACAAGATGGCCAGTCTTGTGTGATGTTCCTGGTATGTGGTGGTTAGAACCTACAGAAAATAGTCCAATTAAGAGGAACTGAAGAACCAAGGTTCATTATTGTGTATAAGAAACAAAGTCTAGCTTGTTTTGTCTGATGCTGCAGAACACCTAATGTAACACATATTACTGAAAAAGATAATCTACATACTGTGAGATACAGTGGAAACCAGAAGTTTACATACACTATATATAAAAAAAAAAAAATATATATGCATGATTTTCTCACTATATAACATGAAATCAGAGTAAACCTTACCCATTTTAGGTCAATTAGGATTACCAAAATTATTTATATTTGCCAAATGCCAGAATAATAAGAGATAGAGAATTTTAAGTCATTTTTATTACTTTCTGCAAAGTCAAAAGTTTACATACATTGAATTAGTATTTGGTAGCATTGCCCTTAAACTGTATGACTTGGATCAAACATTTTGGATATTCTTCCACAAATCTCTCAAAATAGTTGATAGGAATTTTGGCCCATTCCTCCTGACAGAACTGGTGTAACTGAGCCATGTTTGTAGGTCACCTTGCTCGCACCTGCCTTTTTATCTTTGCCCATAAATTTTCAATAGGATTGAGATCAGGGTTTTGTGATTGCTACTCTAAAACATTGACTTGGTTATCCTTAAGCCACTTTGTAACCAGTTTGGCAGTATGCTTCGGGTCATAGTCCATTTGGATAGAACCCTTTCTGCCCAAGTTTTAACTTCCTGGCTTATGTCTTGAGATGTTGCTTCAATATTGCCACATAATCTTCTTTCCTCATGATGCCATCTATGTTGTGAAGTGCACCGATTTCTCCTGCAGCAAAACAACATGACAACATGATGCTGCCACCCCTGTGTTTCACAGTTGGGATGGTGTTCTTAGGCTTACACTTCTCCCTTTTTTCTCCAAATATAATGATGGGCATTTGGAGAAACGGTTCGATTTTAGTTTCGTCAGACCACAGGACATGTCTACAAAAATGTAGGTCTTTGTTCCTGTGTGTATTTGCTCACATTAATCTGGCTTTTGTATGTCTCTTTTGGAGCAATCAATTCTTTCTGGCAGAGTGACATTTCAGCCCATGTTGATATAGTTCTTGTTTCACTGTAGATAATGACACAGTCTTACCAGCTTCTGCCAGCATCTTCACAAGGTATTTTGCTTTTGCTCTTGGGTTGATATGCACGTGTTGGACCAAATAACGTTCATCTCTGAGACATATAACCTTTATCCTTCCTGAGCGGTATGATGGTTGGACATTCCTATCTTGTTTGTTTTTGCATATAATTGTACAGGTGAATGAGGCACATTCTGGTATCTGGAAATTGCACCCAAGGATGATCTAGACTTGTGCAAACTTTATTTACATATAGAGTGGGTACGGGAAGTATTCAGACTTTACATTTTTCATTCTTTCTTTCATTGCAGCAATTTGGTAAGATCAAAAAAGTTAACTTTTTTGATCATTAATGTACACTCTGCACCCCAGCTTGAAAGAAAAAAACAGAAATGTAGATATTTTTGCAAATTTATTTAAGAAGAAAAACTGAAATATCACATGGTCATAAGTATTCAGACACTGCTGTGACACTCATATTTAACTCACATGCTGTCCATTTCTTTCTGACATTCCTAGAGATGGTTCTACTCCTCCATTGGAGTCCAACTGTGTTTAATAAAACTGATAGGAAAGGCACACACATGTTTATATAAGACCTCTTAGCTCACAGTGCATGTCAGGCAATAGAATCATGAAGTTTAAAACAAAAAGCCCAAAAACTTTGG
>JAODAL010043087.1:0-34189 GCA_025379985.1 Phyllomedusa bahiana | reverse complement strand
CCCCATAAGGGAAAGCGGGCAGGTGATAGAGTTTGGAGTAAAAGGCATGGAACTCCTCCGCTATCCCCCTAGACGTATGCACCGTGGCGCCCGAATGTGTCCTAATGCTAGGAATAAAGGAGGCCGTCATTTGGTCCCTGGAAGCTTTGGCAAGCAGGTAACCACTCTTGTTCCCGTACTCATAAAATTTACTCCTCTGAGTCTGAATAAGCTTGCACCACGCAGACTCAAAGAGCCATCGGACTTCTAGCCTCGCCTCCACCAGTTCCTGCAGTACGGAGGCGGAAAGAGCCTGCTTATGCAGTAGTTCCAGGGAGGTTACCTTCTGCAAAGCCACCGCAATAGTGGCAGCACGGGCTTTTTTCAACCGACTTCCATGTTTGATTAAGGTGCCTCTGAGCACACATTTTAAGGCTTCCCACTTTATTGTGGGAGGTGTGGGATTGTTCACGTGATCTGAAAGGAAGTGCTCAATGGTCCGCTGCAAGTCCGCCTGACAGACCGAGTCAGCTAATAAGGATTCATTCAGCCGCCAGGATTTGATCTGCGCTGATGAAGTGGGCAAGTGAAAGGAGGTAAACACTGGCGCATGATTGGACCACAGAACACTACCGATTGACGTGGATCTCAACCATGGAAGGGCAGCGTGCTGCAAAAGGACATAGTCGATCCGACTGTAGGTATTGTGAGGGTGGGAGTAAAAACTATAGTCCTTGTCCTGGGGATGTTGCATCCGCCACCCATCGCAGAGCTGGAACCTAAGAAGAGCCCGTTTGACCTTCTTAATAGCCGAATAGGCTATGGAAGACCGACCTGAGGAGTTATCCAAGACGGGGTCTAAAGTGAGATTAAAATCTCCACAAAATAGTAAGGTGCCCTGCGCATGAGAATGCAACATGTCCAGGACTTTTAATAAGAAGGAGACCTGCCCCTGATTAGGAGCATAAACATTTACAATCGTAAACAGCTGCCCTTGGCTGGAGAGAATCAGAATCAGGTATCTCGCCTCCTCATCGATGACGCAGTTCACAACCTGATGCGGCAGTGACTTGTGAATAGCAATTGCAACTCCCTTACAGTCTGGGTGGCATGTTCATCCATTTTTCATGTAAACAACCCCCTATTTATGAAACATGGCCAGCCCATTGTAAACTTGGCACTTCTTACCGTATGTTTCACCCATACACCCTAATAGATTGTAAGCTCTCCACGAGCTGGGCCCTCACACCCTTGTGTCTCATTTGTAAGTACTTTTAATGTGTAATGTTTACCCTTGAATTTGTAAAGTGCTGCGGAATATGTTGGCGCTATAAGAAATAAAGATTATTATTATTATTATTATTATTATTATTATTATTATTATTATTATTTTAGCATGAGGGTAATTGGCAAAATGCCAATGGGTATAGTATCTATTTTTAATTGTCGGGGTAAGGTCCGACTTAAAGTGAGTCTCTTGAAAACACACAATCTGTGTTTTCTTCCGATGGAAGTGATAAAGTATTTGAGCACGTTTGACCGGGTTATTGAGACCCTTGGCGTTGAATGATACTATCTGAAGGTCCCCCATTCAAGGCGCTGCAAGAGAAGCAATGAAGCCACCATGTCCCGGGGACTACCGAGCCACAAGGGAGGGACGGGAAACACAAGAGGAAGGGAGACAATACGCAAAACAAACCACAGAAAACAAATAAACTGAACCTGAGGCAGGAGGGGAAACCCTGCCAACCACACTAAACTACCTATTACTAACCAGGGAGTACACCGAACCAGCAGATGGTGCTGGGGGACTCCCGAACCTACTGGAGTAGCGTGGAAAACAGGCATGTTACAAAAGCAGCTCCTAAGAGATATAGCAATACAGTAAAAACGCTATCCACATCCGACTTAACAAATGAACTAAGCCCTTCTCTGATGAGAATATGGTTAATCACAGGGGCCAAGGACTACGTTAGAAGCAGGCCCTCTTGACATTAGCTAGGGGGAACCCTAATAGAAGGATCAGCACTGGAGACCAGGTACGTTTTGCGCCTGGGCGGCCTAGGCCCCCGTAGCCTCCTGGGCGGGAGACCTAGCACAACTGGGTCCAGGGCTTGGGCCCTCCTTGAGGCATCAGCACTAGATCCCCCAGAGACTGGGGGTCCAGACGGCCAGGGCGGGAGGGATACGTCAGTAATCTCTAAATCCATCAGGAATCTAGGGAGATCCTCCGGAGTGCGCAGGGTATAGGTTTGGCCCTTGTGACGGACAATAAGAGCAAACGGGAACCCCCACCTATACGGGATATTCCTCTCCTTGAGCACGTTGAGCACAGGCTTCAGCATAACTCGCTGTGCTAGGGTATGACGTGACAGATCCGGGTAAATCATACATGCCAACTCTCCCGTTTTTGGCGGGGGGTCCCGCTATTTGGGGTCCCCTCCCGCCCTGCCGGGGGAGTTGGCATTCCTCCCCCCGCTGCCTGCAGGCGGCGGGGGTCCTTAAAATTCCCGCGGCGCAAGAGTAGCGCACCAGCGCTACTCTTGCGCCGCGGGAACCGCTCCTACAGGGCGGTGCAGCGGCCGCAGGGGACGCTCACACGCACGCGGTCTGACTGTGCGGGGAGGAGGCAGGAGGGATCGCTCCCTCCTCCCTCCTCCCCCTTTATGTCCGGTGCCGGTGTGTGCCCGGACATACATGTCCATAGCGGCAGGGGGAAGTGGACGCGCGGCTTTCAGGTGAGTAGCGCGGCCTGCTCCTCACTTCCCCCTGCGCCGCTGAAGAGATCGGGCAGGAGCTGCCGCGCTGCAGGAGCCTGGTAAGTAAGTGGATTTTATTATTTTATTTTTATACTTTTAGGGGCTCTAACCTGAGCTAACAGAGAGGCAACGACCTGGCAACAATGGGGGCACTAAGCTTTACCTGGCAACAAAGGGGTCACTACCTGGCTAACAGATGGGGGCACTACCTGGCTAACATAGGGGGGCACACCCTGGCTAACAGAGGGGGCACTACCTTGGGCAAAAACAAGCGGGGGGCACTACCCGGGCAACAAAGGGGGCCACTACCTGGCAACAGAGGGGGCACAACCTGGGCAACAGAGGGGGCACTACCTTGCAACAATGGGGCACTACCTGGCAACAAAGGGGCACTACCTGGGCAACAAAGGGGGGCACTACCTGCTAACAAATGGGGGACACTACCAGGCAAACAATGGGGGCACTACCTGCAACCAATGTGGCACTTGCCTGGCTAAACAGATGGGGCACTACCTGGCTAAACAATGGGGGCACACTTGCTAACAATGGGGGCACCTACCTGGGCTAACAAAGGGGGTGCATCTACCTGGCTACAAATTTGGCTTCTACCTAGGCTACAAGGGGGCATCTAACTTGCTACTAGGGGGCATCTACCAGCCTGTAAGAAGGGTCAACTACTGTTATGGGGGCTACTACCTGGCTAAAAAGGCATCTAACCTGGCTTTCTTACGTTTCCAAGACCCGTTATGCAGTTAGGTGAGTGGTTGTGTCTTGTTCTGAAGGGCGTGCTACCGTCAAGATGGGCGTGCCCATAGCAAATTTTTGCCGCGCGCGCTTAGCGCGCCGCCCACTAGAGTCTCCTGCTTTTTCACTTTCAAAAGTTGGCAACTATGGGGTAAATCTGCAGGATCTGGCCATTGTAAACAGGAACTCGCCCCCTACGAAGGCGCTGCTTATGTTCCTCATTGTAGAACAAAAAGAGTGGCCCCGCAGACAACATCACTGGGACGCTGAGGTCACTTGGTATCTCGATAAACGTGTTCAGGGCCTCTCTAACAGATCTTAAAGATGGCAGAAACCGTGGAGTAGAAAAAGGGCCCCCCCCCCTGAAGCCGCACTGATTCTGGAGACCCACGGAACCTAAGATTATTTCACGACCCCTATTCTCCACCGTCGCTAAGTGCTGCTCCAAGTAAATAATTGGCTGAATGAGATTGGACACTGCTTTGGTTGTAGAGCTGCTAAGAAGAAGAGTTAGAGTCCTGAGCTTGTGCAAGGTGATCCCACCCTGTCTAGTCACAGAGAGGTCTTGCGTAAGATTTTCATGCTTCCTTCCTGTGATCCTCAAACAACCCATGAGGCCCATGGCAGAGTTGTCCTACGTGTGGACAGGGTTAGAATTAAACTTTGAGATCAGCAAAAAGTGACAAGGTTTGCCCCTACTGGAGACACGGCTTGCAGAAAGGCTGGGCAGAGCAATTACTGTAGCTACCCTAGGAAACCACTAACGCGAGTTCCCTGGCATGGGGTCTAAAGGCAGGGTGTGACTGTTGGAGATAATACAGAAGTTCTAAGTCCAGGGGCAGGTCATGATCACTCTCATTACTGGAGAGAGGCTATGGAGCCTGAGAAAGGGAAAGACCCCTAGTGGATAAAGGCTGGACTCGTGGGGGGGTCCGGCTGGAGCATATTGTCCGGTGTTATAAGCGCAAGAAGACCCCGTGGAGCCATTGGGTAGAGTGAACAGTCCCCCCCCGTCTCTTCTGGGAAGGCCGCACACCCCGCCCGACGATCGATGAGCTGAAGGCCCGAGGGAGCCCCTCTATCCACCCCGGAGTGCCGGTTCGCAGGAATAGCCCGAGTCAGCATATTGCCCCTAACAGTCATTGGGTGGTGTGTGTGGGCAGTATCCTGGTTGGGAGCGTGGGTGAACCAATTGGCATCCCACAGAGTTATGGCCTGAGTGTTGCCGAATCCAAGTCACCCCTCAATGGAGTCACCCGAGGAGGAGTCCATGCAGGAGACCGCAATCACCAAGTTCAGAGCCAGGAGCCTTAGGTAGAGCCCCCCCTCAAATTCTGGTGTATCCATAGTCCCCTGTCGTCTCCCCTCATGTATGGCCCAGGGGAAGACAATAAATCGCCTTGCGGGCACTGACCTTGGTCAAGAACAGCTGTGGGTCCCGGCGTCTGTCGATGCGACGTCGACGCAGACCCCCATCCTCCTGAACCCGGCACCGGCGAGCTCGCCGCAGGCGCCAATACAGGGGAGTCTGCAGAGGGCGCAGCTTTCTGATCCGGGCCCTCTGTGACGCTGTGAACCTTTAATGGCGCCGCATGGTGTGCGCTCCTCCGCGACTCCTGCTGCGACCCCGGGTGAAGAAGTTGCAGCCTGTCCGGATTCAGCCGCGGTGACCTGAGGTTGCGGTGCAGGCGCACAGAGTGCGCTCCCCCTCAGCCTTCCCGATGGGGCGCCGTCAGCAGTTGGGAAGAGGAATGGCCTATCGTACCTGACCGACCGCGTTCCGCTTGCAGGCGTGGCGAGGCTGCTTGACAGCTGCTGTCAGAGGGCTGCCCGCCTTTGTTTTGGTTCCCCCACCCCCCCTTCCACACAATTTTTCCCTCCCCCGGCCACAACAAAAATAAAAAGGGGGGGGTGGGGATTGCTGCTGCCGGCATGGTCCTGGGGCTCATGTGGACTCACTCCGGCTTGGGCGCCCGCAGAGGATCCGCCCTCGCCCGTGATAACAAGCCGGGGGCAGCCCTCCCCTTCGCAGGGGCACGGCACGGAAGCAGAGGATGTCACATCGGCAGCGACTATCTCTGTGTCCCCGCCTGCGACTCCGAAACGGTGTAGCAGGTAAGGCAGGCTGTAAGAACGTCGGGTGTGTAGGTGGAGAGGAGCCGTGCCGTCCGGGGCGCCATCTTTGAGAGGCCTCAATGGCTGGGGATCCTGAGCATTAGGCGGAATAACCCCGAAATATGCCAAACTCCACATTTCTTCGGGCCCGGGGTTGGTCGGGGGGTTCCTTTTTTGCTCTTCTGGAGTATTTCCCACCCATGGTAGGTGGAGGGCGTAGAATCAGTCGGATGGAAGCAAGAAAGTGTGGGAGGAGCTCTCAAATTCTGTCTTCCTCACACGGCATGTCATCCACCCCCACAATTGCGTGTTTGTCTATACTACACCAACAAGAGAAAAAATTGTAAATTAACCTTCGCTTGTGAATTAGGCTACAGAAAATTGATTTTTTTATGGCGTGGAAAAAGACGGTTCTTGGAGTCACCTACAGCAGAAAAACAACGCTAATTAACCCCTGGATGTAAATTGCGCAATTTAGAATTGACACCCACAAAACTACTATCTTTGTAGCGAGTTACAGTTGCTGTTTCTTTCTACCTACACAAAAGAGAAAAATTGTAATGTAACCATTGCTGTGAATTATGCAACAGGAAAATGTTATTTTTTTGGCGGTGAAAAAGACGGTTTATTTTTGTCACACAGCAGAAAAACAAAACGCTTAATTAACCCTGGATTTTAAATTGCGCAAAATGAATTGACAGTCCAAGAAATGAAGATGGTCTTTGATTGTAAAAACGGCTGTTTCTTCTTTATAAATGAATACAACAGGAGCTGGCTAAGATCGCCCCCTTGGATATACAATGTGCTGTGAGCATAAAGCATTAAAATTTATATGCACGCACCGACGCACACTGGACTCAGATCCAATAACACACCAAACAAATCAGAAATAGAACGTTTAAGAGATAAGTCTCTAGAGACAATCTGAAACACCCCCAAAAATTGGCATGTATAAAAATCAGGTTCATCAGTACGAGCCATCCACAATCAGCCGCGCAGCACACCTTCCCTCCTGATTCAGTACAGTGAAAGGAGTGTGAGCTCCCAGCGTCGAGCCCTGACATTGATATAGTGCGGTGACATCACAGAATCCCGTCCGGTCTCTGATTGGCTTCACTCTGCACATGTCATGCAGGCTATGCCCTTCTTCTCCCAGAGTGCTTTGCCCCATGTAACACCATGTGCTCGCATCCAATATTAATCAATCAAAAGCACACATCGTTCACGGCCGGATAGTAACGCCAACTTCCGACTTCATATCAGAACCGAATTTTTCCTGAAATTTAAACGAAATCCACTTCGTTAGAATCAATTCACCCATCTCTTACTGTTATCTATCACTATATGTTTACTGAATGGTGATAATATTGGTAGAAGCATAATGGTTTAGGTTCAGGCACATCTCCCTGCTCTTCTGGAAGTTGAATAGGACATCCAAAGTCCAGGAAAGCTGGGTGATGCCAAACTCCTCAATTAGCTTTCTTCCAGAGATGTTACACGGTTGAGTGTAGTGGGCATGTCCTTTAGAGTGAGGGGTGTGGCTGATATAAAGAGGGGTGTAGGACTAATGGCACATTTGTGGGGCAACGCGCTATGTGCTCCTCCGCTTCAGATCTCAGTGATGGCCACTTTCAAAAGTTGGCAAGTATGACTAAACCCCAGACAAACATTAAATAAGTGGAACTTTTGAAAATCAATATTCTGTGCATCAGATATCACAAAATAAAGCTTCTGGGCTTAGTTTGATCAAGTTGGCTGATGTCCCTCTCTACCGTGTAAATGTAAGTGTTATCATGGTTCCCTACTCTAAATGTCTCTCTGTGGACCAAAAGCCGCCATACATTCAGGCTGGCCCCATTACCAACTGATTATAAGACCTCATGCAGCCACTGGGAGGAAAGTGCAATGACTCAGATAAGCTCATCCATTGCTGTTATGGGTGAAGGAACTGTCCAAGGTCATCCCCTACCCCCCATCACTGCTGCCATTTGCCCAATGAACATGCAGTACAATTTCCTGAATATCATCGCTCTCTGCTGTTACCTATTAGGTTTACACCTTAAAAAATTCTGACCTTTACTGCCAATTGTGTGGCATTGCAAACAACACCTCTCTATAGCACAATAAGGATTGTTGTGAACTTCCAACCAATAGACCACAGTGTTAAGACAGAGGGTAGTAATGGGAGAAGTGGATTCTGTTTACTTAGGAATAATATTGTGACCATTGTGAGAGATGTGCCAATTGCTGGAATTACTTTACTGAGACCTTGGTGAAGTGAGCAACCATGGCAAGCGTGGAAGATGAGTACACCTATTATCCTTCATAAACCCTCCAGACGTAATAGAGGATCCACTTCTGGCCCATTGTCGGAACCAATAATAATATAAAGGAAGAGCCACAATCCGATGCCAGACATAACAACTAAAACTAATAGAAAGGGGTCCCCGGGAGCTGCTTCCTGACTGCCTTTCTATAAGAGAATCCGGGTGTGGTGTCCCAGTACAGTACATGTTTCGATGATTTGGTGTAATACCATAAGGTTTTCTTGTACCTTTCATACTATGAGTTATTGGTAATAACGCTGTGTAATGGTATCTATTGCAAGATAGAAAAATGCAATTGTCATGGCTGAACGAGTCCCTAAGTTACAATTACACCAAGGGTTAATGTTTTGTCACTAACTTAATCAAGGATAGTACCTGAAAAACAATGGTGGGCCCAGATTCCTCTATAATACACTGTAATAGGGCTCGTTAGTTTTAGGAGTTCTTCTGGAGTTTCTCACTGAGTAGCTCTATCCGTTCAGGTCATAACCAAGTGGTCCAGACCTGGACTTTCTAAGTCCAGAGACGAGCATCCTTATCCTCCTCGCCCTTGGAGTCTAGGGAGAAGACCAGTAGGTCAGTAGATTGAAAAAATGAAGGAACCGACATGGAGGATTGGCTTCCTCCATTAAAGTGGAAATACATGAGTAGGAAGTCAGTCAGACACTCCTTCATAGTAAGTTGATAATCTAGCGGGCTTCGCCTAGCTCACCCCACTGCATCTCTGCCATAAGTGTCGATCGCTAAAGGAGTGGCATTGCAGAGTAGTCATGCAAATCTTGTACCTAAAAACTTGGGCCCATCCTTGCTACAGGCTACAGTGTGTCCCAGGGGAAACAAAGGAGAAACACCACCAACTCCTATCACAGTAGACCCCTCCCCCCATTCACTATGTGATGTTTCCAGAGGAGCAGAAGAGGTTTGGAAGAAGCCACCATGATCTTCTACAGCCCCCACCCTATCCTCTGCCGTCTCTGGGTCACCACACTGGCCCTAATAAGTAATTTCTATGAAATTATTAAGAATTATTTAATTATTATTTATTATACCTAGAATATGTCAGAAAAAAGGAAGCTGATCCCCCTACTCTCTGACCCTGAAGATTTAATCACCATTCCTTTTCCCCTCCCCTTGGCTCTGACAAATCTGGGCCCCAAAACATCCTTTGCAGCTCTGCACAATGATTCCTTGTGGATACTTCATAATGTTGGACTAGTCACGGTCTGACATACACATATGGGATAATGGTTTTTTTACACACCAGGTACTAAGAAACAAATTTATTTTGCTGCAGAAGTGGCCAAACTTTTTCCAAGTGGAATATACTTTTTACAGGGCTCCTCTTTTTTATGCTTGTCTTTCATCCATACTGGTTCCAACAACCACAAAAAAGTTAATTTTAAGGACAGTTTTGTACATGTAATTTTTATACAGATTACTTAGCTAGAAGCCATTAAAAGTTTTCTAGGAAAGAAAACGTACAAATGACACCCTAGGTTTTTTTCCTCACCCCAAAGCTTTGTCTTAGCAAAAAAATAGAGAAGAAATATGATGATAAAATTTTGCTCAAAAGCCATGACTTCCTCATACATGACCATCCTGCTCCTGCCCTCACCCTGCTCTTTGTTTGATGAGCATGGAGCTGTCATGGAGTGTGTGAGATGGACACCACCTAATAGTACTGACTGGCAGGTCACTTTATGGTTATTCAAGTAGAATATTACTAGAAAAGAGAGAGACAGGTATAATGTATGACCCCAATGTAGACCTGGCCTCTACAAAAATGAAAAGTGCAGGAGAACAGCTTGGTGGCCAAATATCTCAAGCTAATGGTGCTTGATCAATATCTTGTTTTTGCCAACACTGTCTTACTCAACAAAAAATTTAATTTTGCCTACATGTCTGCATTCTGGTGTGGACATAATAATATAGAAATGTAATGAGAATGCTTTAAATTTAATTTTCAGTGTTGATATTATGTTAATAATATTATAACAATTTTATATTTTTGTCAGGTGATCACAACAGGAGTCAGTGGGACCATCTGATGTATCAGATTCTAAAGCAAAATGATGTGGAATCACACCCCAAGATACAAATGAGAGCATACTCTTATCCCAGACAAACCCTTAGTTCTTCCCAGCAAAAATCTGTTATCTGATTCTTATAAGGAGATTCTTTCTTCTGATTCACAAAATACAAGTTTTAGAAGGGTTAAAGAACATCAAAGAACTGAAACGGGGGAGAAGCCATTTTCTTGTTCAGAATGTGGGAAATATTTTACTATGAAATCAAGTCTTGTTAAACATGAGAGAATCCACACAGGGGAGAAGCCATTTCATGTTCACAGTGTAAGAAATGTTTTACTTTGAAACCAAATCTTGTTCAACACCAGAGAACTCACACAAGAGAGAAACCGTTTTCATGTTCAGAATGTGGCAAATGTTTACTGAAGAAAATAATCTCTGTTAAACATCAAAGAACTCACACAGAGAGAGAAGCCATTTTATGTTCAAATGTGACAAAGTTTTAACTATGAAATCCAAGGCTTGAATAACCATGAAAGAACTCACACAGGAGAGAAGCCAATTTTCATTTCAGAATGTGGTAATGTTTTACTCGTGAAATCAATATCTTGGTTCAAACAAGAGAAGCACTCACACAGGGAGAAATCCATTTTCATTTTCCAGAATGTGGCAAATGTTTACTATGAAAATCAAGTTCTATGAGATCCATGAAAGAATACACACAGAAGAACCATTTTTCATGTTCACAATGTGGCAAATGTTTTACTGTGAAATCAAATCTTGAGATCCATGAAAGAATGCACACAGAAGAGAGGCCATTTTCATGTTCACAATGTGGAAAATGTTTTAATCAGAAATCACATCTTAGTAGGCATCAAATAACTCATGTGAGAGAGAAGTCATTTTGTGTTTAGAATGTGAAAAATATTTTACCTTGAAATCACATATTCTCAACATCAGTTAATTCAGTCAAAATATACTTTGGATATCCCATAAATGCATGAGATGGGGATATGCCTCTAGGGCATACTGCATTGCGAACTGTCTGCACCGCAATACGCTGGGTGTTTTGGAAGTATGCTCTGGCCAGCACGTACTTCTAAAATGCTGTTTGCTGGCTCCCATTGACTTTCACTCTCTTTTCTCCGGCGTGTATTTTGCGCCGGGGAAAATGTCGGGTATTCATAGCTCTCATTGAAAGCTATGAATTACAGTAATCGTGGAGCGTACCTCGGGCATATTGCAATGCAATCATGTGCCGAAACACACACTTACGCCGTATGAACATACCCTTAATGTATTGGCAGGTATGACTTCCCTCTTTTCAATAGTAGCTGAGCCATCAGCTGATGATGTTCTCATGAGCATCTCCTTTAGGCCGGGTTCACATGTTTCATTACTGCATGTATCGTTTTTTAATGCAGATGGTCTTGTAATTGACTTTGACTTGAAACTTTGGTTCATTAACCTTTAAGCATTTTTTGTTGCTTGCTTTTGATGCTGTTGAGCGGGGGGAAGGACCCGCTGTGACCATCCGTCTCAGAGATAACAGTAAGGGGGCACGTTGCTGCATCGTCGGGCTGACAGATGGGGGAGACGGCTGAGCGATCTGCCACCCCTGAGACAGGGTGTACAGCTGCAGGGGCCCCACGTTATATAACTGGGACAGGGACACTTGCTGGCCCGGTGCAGTAGAACTGCAACACAACAGGGACACCTGGGCCCTCACTGATTTGGACACGGGCCACAAATCACCGCCTCCCATACCAGGCAGCACCCAGAGTACAAAGGGCTGCGGCCCCCCCTCCCTCCCCCCACACACAAGCTCCTCAGTCTCCCTGATGGAGAAATATCTACTCCGCAGTGCCCAAAAATCCGGAGCAGGCCGAGACCCACTTCTTGCCCCAGCCAAAATGGCATCTTCTAGCCACATGCATTATAGAGAGGACGATGGGGAACAAAGTACTAGCAGCAGCAGCAGGACAGCAGCAGAGCACACAGACTCTCCTCCCAGCTCCTTCTCGCAGGACACTGCTACTAATCTTCCCAGGGATTACAAGCTGCTTGACACGGAAGTTGCGAGACAAATAGCTACAGCCTTGCAGGCGGACCTAGAATCCACTATCTAAGCCACTATGCAGAAATTACAGCAAGATGTGCAAGCCCACTCAGCCCGAATAGAGGAAATGGAAATGAGAATAAATGACCTGGAGACAGACAACAGCACCTTGAACGCCCGCCTGAAGCTCTGCGCCAAGGCCCAATTGGTGCAACAAGAACGCATCGAAGACCTCGAGAATCGCTCCAGACGGAGCAACCTGAGATTGGTGGGTCTCCCGGAATCATTCAAACAGCGCGATCTCCAACCTCTATGTCAAGAGGAGCTACCAGCCGCCCTGGGCATTGACCATCGCTGCCGCATAGAGAGAATCCACCGAGTGGGCCCGGACAGACCCGCCGCCCAAGCAGCCAAGTCCCAACAACGACAGAGAAGCCGAACGGTGATCATGAAATTTCTGGATTTCAACGATAAATCTGAGATTCTGAGAGCCTATCGCAGGCTTAACAAGCTACTGCTCCTCCAGGGACACAAAGTATTACTCTTTGAGGACTTCTCTGCTGATGTATCACAAAGACGGCGAGCCTTCAGTGGAATATGCACATCCCTCTTCCGGCGGAAGATCAGATTCCAGATCCTCTATCCTGCCACCCTCAAAGTGCTCGACCCAGAGGGCCCTCCCAGACTCTTCTACTCGGCTGCAGAGGCAGAAGAGGGTCTACGTGACATCCTGAACTTCAGGGAGGCCTCTCCCTCTCTCTCCAGAACAACCGGATCCTCTGGAACAACTCGACCACCCATGACGACCAAGGAGGCTCAATCTTCCAGACCGCCTACAGGTGCGCGTGGATCGGCTGACACACCTGTGGCCGACCACGGTAGAGACAGGAGGAACAAGAAACGGGACGCCTCTTGGTCTCGATCTCCATCACCGCCTCCTCTCTCCCCTAAAGAATGCCGCGGGCCGAGAAAGGGACAGTTGCGAGACTCTACTCTGGACTGAGGTGGTCGGTGCTTCTGATCGGCAAGATCCAGGTTCCGGGTTGGGGGGTGGGGGAAGATTGACTTTCCAAATGGGGTCCGGGGCCCAGCCGTTAGGAGGGTGAGGCTTGTTAAAATGGCCTCTGCCTCTCGACTGGCTGCACCTCTATTATGCCATGGTTGCCTATACGCCAATCAATATTTTGATAATGTTGTACTGTTTCACAATGTTTGCCGGTGGGTGAGGGGGGGCATTGTTATTTGGAAGTCCTCTCGAAACCACGCTCCCATGCCGATGGAAAAAAGGAAGCTCTTCCAACGCGTTGAAGAAGGCGTTATCGGTGGCCTTCTTCTGGCGTTTTCTTGTATTTTTGTCAATAGACAGATGTTAATCTGGCCCATACACCAGTTGTTAGATTTCTCAGATATGTTGTTATTGCCATGCGTCCGTCTTTCTCCTTTACCTCTACTGCTTACAAGCACAAGCCCTAGACCCCTGGTGTTAGCAGTGGAGCAGACACGCCCCCGGTTTCTCAGTGCCTACCCACGGCTTTTCCATGCAAAGATAGTCACATTATGCGGATTGTCTCTTGGAACATAAAGGGGCTCTGCTCCCCAAACAAGCGGATGAAGGTGACCCGCCATTTGAAGAGGCTCCGTCCCGATGTGGTCCTTTTGCAGGAGTCGCATCTAAAGGCCGATGATATAAAGCGCTTGGAGAAGCTGTGGGTGGGACATGTCTATGGGTCTCCCTCAACGAATGGCAAAGCCGGGGTAGTTCCCCTTATCCATAAAAACTTCCCCTGTGAACTAGTGTAACACGCCCATGATGCTGAAGGCAGAGTTTCACACCTGATGATTAAGTGGGGAGGTTATGACCTAAGTATTTTTATCGTATACGCTCCCAACGGCTCTAACCGAGCATTTTTCAGGGAGTTAGAAGACAGGATCGGCGCTGACCAGACGCAAGGCCAGATCATTGGAGGAGATATGAACGCGGTCTTGGACCCAGTCGGGGACAGGAGGGGCGGTCCGATATCCCAAGTTAGAGGCAGGGACACCTCTGCACCGGGGCGGGGAGTGCTGAGACAGCTTGTTGAATCCCTTGGCTCCATGATTGCTGGAGGGAGAGAAACCCTGACGAACGTGATTTCACGTATTTTTCTCCGGTACATCAATCATGGTCGAGGTTGGACCACCTTCTGGTCTCAGACACTCTCCAATCCAGAATTGAGGATGCTAAAATTCTAGACATGGTTATTTCTGACCACTCTCCGATTTCCATAGATCTGTCGGAATCCTTTCCAAGGGGTTCAGACTTTATATGGAAGTTCCCCTCCTATCTCGCAGGTACAGATGATTTTGCAGAAAAGATCAGGGAATGGTGGATGACTTTTGCCTCCGATAACTCCACCCATCAAGACGACCCCTCGCTCTACTGGATGACGGTGAAGGTGGTACTTAGAGGAAGGATAATAGCCCACACTTCAGTGTATAAAAAGAGGCTGAAGGATGCCTACCTGAAGGCGTCGGAGAGAGTTAGGGAGACTTACCAGACCTTCCTTGGGGACGACTCCAAGGGGCCCAAGGAAAATTGGGAAAGGGCCAGAAGAGAGTTTAACCTGTGGGCAGAGCGTAGGGAGGAAGTCCACAGAACGCGCTTGCACTCAACCCTTTTCAGGTTCGGGAACAAATCCGGGAAACTCCTTTCCCGGCTCCTGAAGGGCACTTATAAGCCTTCACACATCCACGCCCTTCGTACGCCAGAGGGCACTATCACTACCGACCCTGCAGGGATCAATGACATGCTCCAGCGATATTATGCCATGCTGTACTCCGACGAGGAACAGCCGCTAGTGGAGGAGGGACAACGATTCCTGTCCAAAATTAATCTGCCATGCCTATCCGATCTGCAGAGAGAGAACTGAAAGCAAACATAACCGAGGAGGAGGTCAAGATGGCCATTCGCCAGCTAAAAGCAGGCAAGGCCCCTGGACCCGATGGGTTTTCGGGGGAAATGTACAAGATTTTGATTGATCAGATCACTCCCACCCTCACCGAATACTACAATCGGATCCTACACACCAGGACTATGCGCCCGGAATCCAAAAATGCCTTTATCAAAATTCTTCCAAAGAAGGGAAGGGATCCACTGCTTCCCGCTTCCTACAGGCCCATATCCTTAATAGATATTGACCAAAAGATTCTCTCCAAAATACTGGCCGACCGCCTTGCGCGTTTTATGCCTCAGCTGATAGGACCCTCCCAGAAAGGCTTCATTAAGGGTCGAGCAGCGGTGGGAAACCTCAGGAAGGTACTTGCTGTATTAGAGAGGATCCGACACAAGCCATTGCCAGGAGAACAGCCTGGCGCGAAACGTATTTTAAGATCATACACAACGCCATCTATGCTTTCAATCTCCCCCCCTCCAGAAATTTCCCGGATAGATTACAGCATTGTCCCAAATGCGGCGCACACAAATCGGACCTATGGCATGGGTTATGGGAGTGCAGTTATACACAGACCTACTGGGACACTGTCCTCCAATATATTAGGCTTCATTTTGGGGTTCACCTGGAAAAACACTATGCGTTTTTGGTTTTTCATTACCCTAGGCCTCCGGACATGGACGAGGGAGTGAGTCCTGGGGAGTTAACACACCTCACGGGCTACCCGGTATAGTTCACATTGCCCTTCTGGCGGCAAAGAGGAGCCTGCTGCAGTTTTGGCTAAAACCCACCCTCCCGCCCATCTCCGGGTAATAAAACAGTTAGAGGACTACCTCATAGCCGACAGGCTAGAAACTGAGAGACACAAGGAAACTCGCACCAAGGGATTCTTCAGGAGGTGAAGAACCTTTATAGAGTCACACTATTCCGATAGGGAGATCAGGGCTCTCATGCAGGTGTTTAAATACACAGGATGGTACTGCAGAGAGGGGGTCGGGGGCACGTTAGGAAGACTGCAAGTATGAAGATTGTAAGCACTCAATACGCATTCTCAGACAGTAACGCATTCTCGAGGTTAGGAGGAAAGGACGCATAGGCACATGGGTTAATAGTTGTCCAATCGGACCGGTTTATTTTCTCTGTTTCCTTGATTTATGCTGCTTATTCTGATATATTTCCTTATGTTAATATTTCGTACTTGGCATGTGATGTTTACAGACCTTAGGCGCATGGGCTAGAGATTGTTACATGAACTCATCATGATATGTAGATGATGACATGTCCTAGAAGTTGATTCATTGTCTGGTAATTGAAAAGCAAAATAAAATTTGTTAAATAAATAAAAAAGAAGTTGCTGTTACGAGAGTTTGCATATTTATTAGGGGAAAGTTGAATTTTGCTGTAGAATTATCCGGATGGGTCTGAGTGTTTTGCAGAATGGTTTGGCAGCCAGTATACGCAGGGGTTCCGAGCTCTCCAATGTGTGTTCCATGTACGCCTTTCAAAGTAGTTGAAGGAGGAATTTGAGGGAATGGGGAGGCCTTTTTGAGAAGTATAATGGACGGTCGTTGATTTTTGGCGATACGCGTAGTGTCACATATTGGAGAGAGTGGAGATTTATTCGGGGATGCTGCTGGGGGGAGTTGGTTTTGGAGCGTATTGCGCCAGGGAATGGTGTGTAGGGGTGGTGGCCTGAGAGGTGGACGTGATCAAGGGTTTTGTGGATAGGAATTTGGGCACTTTTGGAGTTTTTATACCCATTGTAGGTGAGGCAGTTTTTTGATGTGGGGGTCAGAAAGTAGAAAATACGGAGTGAGCGTTTTTCAATGTGAACAGTGCCTCGGATGGTAGGTGGGCAAAGACCAATTAACTCGCAGTACCAGGCTAGTCGTGCCCCGCCGGTGTTCGTTTGCTTAAGCCGAAGACTCGTGTTCGGTGTTTGAAAGTTGAATGCTTGGGTGGTGGCGGTTACATTGTGTCCGGATGTTAAAATGACAATTGCGGATTCCTTGGTCTGTTGCGTGGGATCGCTTGCGGGACTTGAGATCCAGAACGCGGCGGACTCATGCGGATTGAACTTGCCCCCCGGAGATTTGTTGGATACGATGGTTTGACGCCGATCGGGAAATCTAGTTGGTTGTTTAGTGGCAATCGCTAGCGGCCGGTACTTAGGTGGGTGTAAATCAGGCTTCTTGGGAGGTGTGGGAAGACAAGTAGAGTTGGCGGTGCGAAATATAATAACCAGGGGCAAGGTAGGTGGTCCAGATGGCCAGCTGAGGGCTCTATCTGTTCTGTTTTTTTGGTGAGTCATGTTCGTGATAGAGGGTGTGGTCGGTTTTTTCCAGGGTCTCAAGTTTTGTATCGGCCGTGGCATTTGTTTTCGTTGGCGGGGTTTGAGGGATGTCGACGAGGAGGATTTTCTCAGTCACGCCAGACGTTGAGGTTGATTTTGGGAGGGGGCGAGGTACCGATGGGCAGTCGGTGGACGATAGAAGTAGCGCCGATTGATTTTTGATTTGACTGGAAGTGATTGGGGTTGATCTTCAGTATGTTCTCTGCATTTGGAGGTGTCCCTGTTAAGGCTGTGGCTCTTATTCGCTGGCCTTTTTTTTGGGCCTTGCGTATGCCGTTGAGCTGGAATATTGACCCGTTTAGGGACATGGTGGGTGGCTTGTTGGATAGAGAGAGATGTGTGGACGGTTGAGGGAGGGTTTGGAGTTTTGAGATCAGGAGTGTCAAAAACTGAATAGACGGGGAGGGGAAGGTGGGTCCGTGCCCATGGGTAGCGGTCCAGGAGCTCGTTGATTGTGTCCCTTGATTGATATATGGCTTACAAAGGGGAGGGGTCGTTGGGGGCAGGTGGCCGCTATGTTGAGACAAGCGGTATGGGTCATTGTTTTGTCCGGTTCCAGTTATTACAGAGCAATTTTGAGGCGCTGTTGTGGGAGTGCACCGGGTATGGACCAGTCGGTAATTTGCTCTCGTATCTTTTAGTGGATTGGCAGGCAGCGAACGGAAGGCGGCCATGCTGGGGGCTGGGGAGGGATGCGGTGAGACTGTAGGGGTGATGGGATCGGGAGAGGTTCCGGTTATTATTATCCGTCCACAAACCTGTGTTGGATCAGGTTGCGTGAGTTTTCGGTAGGTCGGGGGTGTGGCCTGGGGGAGGATACCTGGGGGCTGTTTTGAGGGGAGATGGTTACGCAGCACCGGGTTTTTTCTAATTGGGGGTTCTTTTTGTTGTTGTTATTTCGGGTGTTTTTGTTATGTTTTGGTTGTGATGTCTTTTGCTCCCTGGTGGCTGCTTGGTGTGGTTTTTGGACCAGACTCGTTTGATGCGCTGGGGACGGGAGGGCTGCGGCTTTGCGGGAGAGCGGTCTGCAGATGGGAGTGACCTCTCAGCTTGGGCGAGTGATTCGGGGGCTGGGATACCAGAGGGGTTGAGGTGGCGAAATGTCTGCCGGAGTTTGACGATTTGCAAGCTGGGGATCGTCCCCGGATATTGTAGTGCTGCATGCAGGAGTAATAAAGTTGGGTCAATCAGTGCGTGAAGTTTGATTCGGGACTATCCTGTTCCGATTTGCTGAGGTTGTGGCTGATGTTCGGGTTTAATTCACGGTGTGGTTCAGAGATATGGACCCTCGTGAGGTGTTGGCGCCAACGCGCGGTTTTGGTGGGTATTAATAAGGCTCGCATAATGCTTAATCGGGCGTTGCGCCTTCGTGGTGCAGGAATGCTGGCTTGTTCGTGCGCCATCGGGATTTGAGCTGGGGAAGGTGTTGATTTTTGGAGCGGGAGACGGGGTTCCTTGAACGCCGTCGGATTGGATTTGTGGTCCCTTGGCATTCTGGACGGTATAGAAACGGGCTTTGGGGCTGTGGGGTGCGTCGCATGCTTTGGATTGAGGGGTCATTCATGCTCGCGGTTTTTAATTTTTTTTTTTTTTTTTTTCGCGGGGTGGGGTCCTTGGAGTTTGTGGGAAATCGGTGGGGGAAGTGCAAGATAGAATTGGCTCCCCTTGTTTGGTGGCTATTTGAGGAATGTTGGCGAAGGCGGGGGCTACTGCAGGGCGGATGTCCTTTGAGAGCTGTGAGTGGAGAGGGGTAGCCACCTGAGGGTAAATTATCCTTAAATACAGGCTTTTGGTGCCCTTGAGATCGGGGGGGTGACGGCTGAGGGCAGAGTATAGGAGAAGTCGGAATCATACGGGCTTAGCGCAGGAATGTAAGTTAGCTTCCAAGGTAGCATCAGCGTCCTATGTGTTACAGCTAAGGTTTTGGTGTGGAAATCCGTTGGTTTTGATGGGACAGAGGTATGCGGAGTTGTCATACCTACAGTTGGATGTTTTGTATATTTTGTATTTGATGTTATAAAAAGGCGCTGTGGTCCAGTTTCATTCCGCAACACCCTTGTCTCTGTGTCCTTTTTCGAGGTTTGCCGATGAAAGAATTGGCACAGTGGGTGGTTACAGGTCAGTCTGGTTGAGGAAGAGGGGGTGGTGGGGAGATAAGTGCTGCATGGTCATGGGTCACAGACATGAAGCCCTCAAACTGCATGAACACCCCATTGATTCTTAAAGGACTGTGGGGAAAAGGAGTCTTTGAAACCACCATTTTAGTTGTCATACTGGACATTGACTATACCTGTCCTGGACGCGTAGTATTGACGATTAAACCCTGTATATGATCCCACAGATTAACAAAGTGCCGGAAAAAGGAGTCTTTCAACCATCATTTTAGTTGAAAGCTGGACATTGTCTATTACTATCTGTCCTGGGGCCACAACATGAGCCCGAAAACCTGCATGAACCCCCAGATTTAAAGGACTGCTGGAGAAAAGGAGTCTTTGAACCAACCATTTTAGTTGGAACTTGGACATTGACTATACCTTGTTCTGTGCAACAGTATGACCATTAACCTGTCTGCTCTCAGATTAACAAGTGGCCGGATAAATGGAGTCTTACAACCACCTGAACTTTAGTTGAACTGGACATTGACTAGATACCTGTTTCACAGATCCACTATGTATGAGACCATTAATACCTGTCTATGCCCCATCAGATTAAAAGTGACCGGGAGTAATGGTCTTTGAACCACACCATTTTAGTTGAATGGACATTGTACTGATACCTGTCCTGAGACCGCAGATATGACCATTAAAACCTGTCTGACCCACAAGATTAAAAGAAGTGCCGGGAAAAGGAGTCTGAATTGAACCACCATTTTAGTGAAATGGAACATTGCTTACTATTGTCTGGGCCACAGCATGAGCCCAAACTGAATGGACCACAGAGTTTTAAAGATACTGCTGGGACAAAAGAGGAGGTCTATTGACCAACCATTTTAGTATGAACTGGACATTGAACTATTACCTGTACCTGGGGTGACCTACATCTGCTTAAAGTCATTCCTGTACCTTCCTTGCTTACATCAATTCCGAGAGAATATTGTATCTCAGCTATTTGTTCATGCCGTTTTTTTAGTTGTTTAATTTAGAATAACACTCATTTTTAAAAATTAGGGATGGAATCCCCACCAGACGTCTTTGTTTCTTTTTTTTTAAATTGTATTAAAGGGGTTGTCTCACTACAGGGTTTGGGGCAAAGCATTTTAAAAGGGATCTTGCAAAAACAAGTCTTTTTGGGCCAATAGGGTTTTCCAATTAAAGTGTCCATTATATTCTTGTTTTTGATCAGCCCCAATCCCCCTTTTGAGATTTTTGGGACAAATTTTTGAAGAAAAAAATTTTTCTGTTAAAAAACTCTTTTTTTAAAAATAGGACCGTAGTATAGCGGGCATGTTCAAGCAAAAATTTCCCCAAAAAAAAATTTTCCAAAACATTGGACCCTTTGACCATTTTTGCCCTTTGGGAAGAAAAAAATTGTCTGTTAGAAACCACATTTTTAGATGGGGAAAACCTTTTGATATAAGCAATTTCAAAGCAAAATGCCCCCAAAAAAATTCAAAACATGACCCTTGAGCCACTTTTGCCAATTGTGAAAAAACAAATGTCGGGTTAAAAAACCAATTTTTTAAAAATAGGACCTTATTTTTTATAGCTCCCAATTTCACCCCCAAAATCCCCCAAAAAAAATTAAAAAACAGGGCCCCTTTTGACCCACTTTTGACAATTGTGAAAAACCCAAATGTCTTTTGGGGAAACCCATTTTGTTAGAATGGGGCCCCTTTTGAAATTAGCTGAAATTTCCCACGGGCAAAATGCCCCCGAAAATTTTCAAAAACAGGGCCCCTTTGAACCCACTTTTGACAATTTTTGAAGAAACAAATGTCTTTTTAGAAAACCACTTTTTTTTTTTTAAAAATTAGGCCCTGAAAGTATGGGTTTGAATGTCACAAAAAAAAAATCCCCCCCAAAAATTCAAAACAGGGACCCCTTGGGACCCACTTTTGACAATTGTGGAAGAAAAAAATGTCTGTTGGAAACCACATTTGTTAAAATTTGGGGCCTGTGTATGCTGTATTTCCCGGGAAAAAAATCCCCCAAAAAATTCCCAAAAAAAGGCCCCTTGAGCCACTTTTGAAAATTTTGTGGAGAAAAAAAGGTCTTTAAAAAACCACATTTTTTTTTAAAAATTAGGGACCTGAAGTTTGCTGCTGTCACAGCAAAAAATTCCCCCCCAAAACAAAAAAATTCCCAAAAAAAAAGGGGGGGGGGGGCCCTTTTGGGGGGGGGGGGGGGGGGCGCCCCCCCCCCCTTTTGCCCCCCAATTTGGGGGGGGGAAGGGGGGGGGAAAAAACCAAAGGGTCTGTTACAAAACCCATTTTTTAGAATAGGCCCCTGTAGTATTGTTTGCATTTAAAAGCAGAAAGGGACCCAAAAAAAATTATTAAAAAATAAACTTTCAGCCCCTTTTAAAAAATTGTGGGGAAAAAAAATTCCCATTAGAACCCCCCCAATTTTATTTTCCCAAATGGACCAGTTTTATAGCTTTTATCTCCAGAAACCCATTACCCCAAAAAAAATTTTTAAATATGATTTCTCAGCCACTATTAAAAATTGTGAAGGAAAAAAATCCCTTTTTAAAGAAGCCCCCATTTTTTTTTCCCAAAAAAGGAAACCAAAATTTTTAAGCGGTTTTCACAGCAACTGACCTCAAAAAATTTGACAATGGGGAAAAATTCTAAAGAAAAGTGAGTAAAAATGGAAAAACGGTTTTTTCAGGGAAAACCTTTTTGGTTCTTTTACAGTCTCCACCCCAGCCAAAAAACCAAGAAAAAATGATTTTTTTGGAAATGAGAATAAAAAATTGCAAAGGGAAGAAAGGGACATTTTAAAAACTTTTTTTCAAGGGGGCCCATTTCTTTTTTAAAGAGGAATGGGGGGAATTTAGCCCGGGAAAAATAATCGGGGGACCCCCCGAAATTGGAGCCCAACATCATCAGAGATCCATGCCTGATTAATTTTGTTGAATGTAAATCACGATTAAAAATTATTTTGTGGGAAAAACCCGGATGCATTTGTCTGTAATGGACCCCTTCCCAGTTTGTGCTAAAGGGGTCCGCTCTTTATAGGACGTGGCTTTTGGGCAGGACAACCCCCTTATGGCGGGGGCGTAGCAGAGTCGGGCCATTCATCCATTTTGGGAAAACCCAAAATATTTTTTTGGGTCCGGAAACACATAAAAAAAAACATCTGGTTTTGGGGAAAAAGGGCAGAAAAGTGTGTTTAATTTCTTAAGTTTGGTCTCTGTGGTTGTATGTGTCCCCCTGCCATTTACATGCATTGGTGAGATGGTAAAAAAAATTAAAAGGTTTTTCCCAAGAGGTAAACCCTTTAGGCTTCTGCCACTTTTGCTGTGCGTTGCCGCAAACGGTTACTTGGCACTTATTTGCTGTCCCGTCGTTGACGTTTTTTACACTGTGACATTTGAAGAACTTTGAAGGGGGGGGGGACGAAACCCCAAAATGTCCCCATTTTGATCAACCCAGCAAGGTCCCCAAATTTCCCTACATTTTACTCTCATTTGGGTGGGTGGGGGGAAAAAGTGTTTGAGTTTTGTTTTTTTACCGGGGATCCAGGGGCGGGGTGGCCACCAGTAACGGTTGTTCATTTTGAGGGCCCTTTTTTAAATGCAAAGGGATAATGTTGGGGGAAAAATTTTTGGGGAAATCAAGCATTTCATGTGAGAGGAGGGAAGCCTTAAATTTCCCAAGCATTGGGTCGAGGGGCATTTGAAAATTGATCCCCCCTAAATTTTCCTCCTCCGCCCTAAAAAAATTTCGCCCCAAAAACCTTTTTCCCAAAGGAAAGGGGCCCTTCAGAAACGTCGGTGAAAAAGTGATACCCCCCCTCCTCCTCCTTGTTTCCCTTTGGCCCCAGCTTCAAAAACCGCCCTGACTTGCCTCCGTTTGATGCCCCCCCTTGAGAGCGGGATCCCGCGCCTTTTGGAATTACCCTGGCCCCCAAAACCATTTTCCCAATAAAGGTTTAAAAAATTGTGAAACTGTCGGGCCTTGTGGATTCGCGGAGAAAAAGGCCCCGGGGTCCGCCACTTGGCCCGGGTTTCCCTCCTCAGGCGCTGGGGGGGGACCTGTTTTTTTCCGGGAGGTGTCCAACAAATTCGTTCCCAGAACTAAGATCACCCCCAATGCTAGGTGAAAGGGCTTTGTCCGAAAAATGACCTTTTTGGTTTTTTTCCCTTAAAAAAACGGGCCCAAAGGATGGTGCAGAGTTCCTTCCCCTGCCCCCAAACCCCTTGGGGGGTTCAACACCCCGAGGCCCGGGCCCCGAATGTTTTTGGTAAATCCATGTGTCACTTCGTACTGCGTAATGGCTTGCGCTCTGCCAAAAATTTCGCTGGGCATGGGGAGGGTGGAATTCCAGGGTTGCCCTTTAACAATGGCGGGTTGATGGGGGGGGCCTGAGCTGACGCTGCAAACGCAGCCAGGCGGGCCCGAAGCGGGGGGGCGAACACCCGGAAGTGCGAACTCAGACCTCGAGTTCCCTTTCAGAAAGGGCAGTCCAGCCCCCAGTAGTGCTTTGGGAAATTTTCTGGATGACAAGGTTTCTTGACATGTCCCAGGCAAAGGATGTGCCCCAAACCCCCTCCCGATCTTAAGGGCAGCCCAAGGCCAGAATTTGGGCCCCTTTTATCGCACCCCCTCTTTGCCTGGCCCCAAGGTTCTTGTCCCCAGCCAGCGCTCGGTCTCTTTTGGCGGGAGCCGTCCCACAGTCCTGCCCTTTGTGTATGGTCTTCCAAGCAGTTAAATTTTTCAACGCGGCCTGGTTTCTTGGGCCCGTGATGCCAAAAAGGGGGCCCTTGGGGAAAGAAAAAAACCCTGCATCATCCCTGGGGTTTTTTAAAAGGACCCGTGCACCGACCCTGGAGCCCCCCGTCACCCCAAACATCCACCCAGCCCCAACCAAAGTGAGCGTCACAAAAGATATAGCGGCCTTGGCCGTGCTTTTCTATTTCCATTTTGTCGGTGGTCAGATGGATTTTTCCCAAAGACACAGATGCGGGGACAACGCGTTAAAAAATTTTAGATGACACGGGGCCCTAAAACAGGGCCGGGGGGCTTTTCTGGCAAGAAATGCCTGCTCGGCATCTGGTATTGGGGGCAGGCAAGGGCCATGATGTGGCGGAACCCTTCGGGGGTCACCGGGAGGGGAAAGGGGCAAACTTTCCCAAAGGGCCCAAAAAAACCCCTGGCAATGCCGCATTCAAGGGTTTTGCTTTGGGAAGGGTTTTTGGGTTTAAAGTGTTTTTTTTCTGCCCCCCAAACCCGGGAAAAAGACAAAAAGGTTTGGGCTGTTTGGGGCCCGGGCCGCGGGAAACAGCGTGCAAGTCGTTAAAATCGGGTTTAAAAGGGAAGAATGGGTAGGAGGGGTTTCTCTGGTGGTGCTGGGGGGTTTCTGGGCCGACGGTGGAAGGCTGAAGGGAGGCTGCCCCTGATCATAAACTCTGAAAGCGTGGGCGGGCCTGAGGGGGAACGCTTGGTGGTGGTGGAGGAGGGAGGACGGAGACAGAGGGTGGGGGAACAGGGGTGGGAAAGGGGCCCCGGCATGGGTGTGGCCTTTTTTGGGGCCAAGTGTTCCCCTCCATTTCAATTAATGCATTCCTGCATGTGATTTAGCCCCCATTTTGGTGGGGGTTAAAAACACCTAAGTTTTCTTCCCCTTCTGAGGGCTTTTAAAGGGCCAAAGGGGCGGCTTATTGACATCGCTGGGTGAACCCGAGGTTTTGTTTAAAAGGGAAGGGCCCCCAGGCTTGAGAGGCCCCTAAAAAATTTTTTGACGGCGATAAGCGAGGGAGGGGGGTTTTCCCCTGACCGGGGCTGGGGGGAAATCATACAGCGGATTCTGCGACCCCCCTCCCCTTTTTTTTGGGCGGGACCCGAAAATTGGGAAAAAAACACAAACCCCTTTCGTTTCCTTCTCGTCCAGTAAATTGAAGCGCTTGCAACCCAAATTCTGCTAAAAAAAGCCCCACGTTGGATCCGCAATGTTTTTAAATTAATCATCATAAATCAACACAGGTGGACTTGGTCGTCCTGACATTCTGCATCTAGGAGCGGGGGCTACAAGCAAGAGGCACGCAAGGCTTTTGGCCGCCCTGCCCCGGGATTTTTCCCAAATTGGGCCCGGCCCTTTTTTTCTCCCCCTTTCTAAATGGAAATTCAGTAATTTGGGTGTAAGAGCAAAACAAAATTAATCCTTTTTGGCCTCTTGGTTTTTGGGAAAAAATGCCTTCTGCCCCCAACCCCAATTTTGTCATAAAAAGAGGTTTTCAGAAAAGGGGTTTTTTATCCACAGTGGGGGGTTTACCGATTTGACTTTTGGGGCTGCCTTCGTTAAAGGTTGGACAGATGCTGAGGGATGCTGATGATGACTTTTTGTGGCCGTGCCCCGGGGAAAGGGACGAGGAGGTAAGACTTTTGGGAAATGAAGGGGGTTTTTAAACCCAATGAAGAACGGTTGGGCGACGTTGTTCGTTATTTTGAGATTCACGGGGCCCCTAAAACCAGCGTTTGCCCAAGGCCTGACTTTTCCTGAAACCGACTTTCACCCTGACTTGCTTGTTTGTGCCAGCACTGGAAGCCCCAAACCCCTTCCTCTCCCCTTGGTTAACCCCCTTTGTCCTCCCCCCTTTTGCCGTTTACCACCTGCTTTTCCCACTCCATTTTCAAAAAAGTTTAAAAATTTGAAAAGGGTTTTAGGGAAAAAGTTTTTGGAAAGTCTTTTAAATTTAAAAGACGGAAAATCACAGCTATTCTTAAACCCCTTTCTAATTTCCTACAATAACTAGGATTAGAAACTGAACTGTTTCTTGTGAATACCTGTGAAATTCGGTCTGGTGGAAGAACCGTAAGAAAAAAATCAACAGTTTTCCCTTTCCTTCAGTCCCAGGGAATTTACAAATGCCCAGTAGGACTAGGAATTGATAGTTTTCAACAAAATATCATAAAAGGGTGCACTATCTGCCCCAAAACTGAGATTCAACGAGCGAAATAAAAACTATTCAGAAGTTACACGGATGAGAAATTGTGTTTTTTGCAGCAATGACATACGAGAACAGTTGCTGGAAAATTTTTTCAAAAATCAGAATTGGTGTACAAAGTGGCTATTTGAAAAAAACTAGGGCCGCACCAAGGGGCAATACAGCTATTTAAAAACTATTCGGATAACAAACGGTATTTTTTTGCACCTATCAAATACACCTGCGGTGATTACAAAATTGCTGTATTCTGATTTAAGTGCAAGGTGGCTCTATGAACAAAGCTGGCCTGCGCCAAAGTGAAAAAAAAACACTATCTGAAATGTATACGAATAATAAAAGCTATTTTTTGCACCTATCAAATACACGTGCAGTGACTATAAAATTGCTGTATTCAAATTTAAGTTCATGGTGGCTCTATGAACAAAGCTGGCCTGCGCCAAAGTGAAAAAAACAGCTATCTGAAATGTATACGGATAATAAAAGTGGAGTTTTGCACCTATCAAATATACCTGCGGTGACTACAAAATTGGGCTGTATTCAAATATAAGTGCAAGGTGGCTCTATGAACAAAGCTGGCCTGCGCCAAAGTGAAAAAAAACACCTATCTGAAATGTATACAGATAATAAAAGTGGAGTTTGGCACCTATCAAATACACCTGCAGTTACTAGAAAAGATCTGTATTCTAATATAAGTACAGGCTGCACAACATTTCAAGTAATATTTCACCAAAAAACTGGCCAAAAAGTGGGTTTAAAAAAAACCCATTGCAATGGGTCCTAAACCTCTAAACAAGTCTGGGCTGCACAATATTCACTCTCCTTTAAAGAGCCTGTCTGTCTGTCTGTGTTCGCCCGCAGACCCTCCCTCCCCCCCTCCCCCCTGCGCGGCTGTACAGCGCTAGATGCTCCTTTAAAATTCTCAGCCTAAGTAACTAAAATCTGCAAATCTCTAATCTACCTAAGTTCTAATGTTCACGGCTTTAAAAACATAGTTGTCTGTGTAAACAAATAGAACTTTTTCGCTGAGCTGTTTTGACGAGACCAGCCCGTCCTGCTCTTTTTTAACACAGACACACACTGAGGCAGAACGGGGGGGGCTGTTCTATGAAAAAACGAGGTCATGGATTTTTCCAGCCAACGCAACCATAACATCCCAGTCATGACATCGCACCCCAGCTCACCCTGCTCTATTCTCAAAGCTGATTTGCTACCCCAAAATGACGGGGAAGCGCTGAAAATGGCGCGATATTAATAGATTAACGCGATTTTCATAAATTTCCTGATCAAAAAAAAACCCGATCAACAAAAAAAACCGTGGGGAATTTCAACTTTGTCGATAAAAAATCTCTCAACACACTCTGACTCCCACACCACCGCCTCAAAGAACAGGGAGTGGTGGCGTTTTATGTAGCTTTTCCCCCGTCTGTGGGGTTTCCAAATACAACTTTTTTGGTTCTTTTTTGGAACCCCTAAAAAAATTAAAACCAAGTAAACGGGACAAGCGCAAGTCGCTCCCCTTTCTCTGAGGCCGGCTCGTAGTGAGGTATGAGTTGGCCTCATGAGAGATATTGCAAAGTTACAAAACCCCTTTAAGTAATTTTATGAAGAAAAAATTATGCAAATAAGCTCCTTTTCAGAAGGAAGAAAACTATCCCATACTAGCCAAACCAAAGTCACCTCCACAAGGCCGATTTTTAGCGGGAAATTTGTCCTCCTTTTTTCATGGTGGTAATTTTGGTAGTTGATATAATTTAAAAATTGCTTCGATGTTTAAAAACTGCGTAAGATTGTCGAGGGTAAAAGTTTGGAAATATTTAAATCTAAACTTAGATATTTTTAGACAGGGAGTGCTATGGGGACTCTTACCCCAGACGGCAGATGCCCTGTTTGTATTTACCCAAATAGAAAAACAAGACCACCAGATCCATTCACTTTTTTTGTTGGGGCAGGAATTGTTGTAGGGTGTAAAAATTTCCGCGTGATATCATCCCCAAATAATTGTGGATCAGGGCATCTCCTAAAATCAAAAAGCTTTATGTAGCCACTAAAAGTCCATCAAACCATGAAACAAGAACTTATGAGTTTAGACCTGCTCACAGCATCGCAAGGAAAAAGGGTCCGGAAAAATGTAGCTGGTCATTCTTTTCCCTTTATCCCTGGAGGGCGGTACATTTTTTTTTGTAAAGTTAGAGAAGCCATTTTGGGCCTTTGGTGGTGGTGGCCATAAAAATAAATATTTAGCTGGGGAATTTTTGGGGTATTTCCTTAGGTACTCGGGCTTCGTTGGGTTTAAACCCCTGACAAGATGTATTGGCCCGTATCCCCGAATCCCTTCTTCCTGATTTATTTGCTTTGTTTTTTATACTTTTCTTTTTTTCTGCTTAGTTGTTTCCCTTTTATTTCATTATCCTTCTTTTTGGGTCTATTCCCATCATTGTATCCTCATTACAGGTATATCTCCATCATTAACTTTTTTTTACATGTTTTCCTTTCTTTTGTTTGTATCCTTTGTATTTTCCTCTCATCAGGATGGGTTAGTGGTTTGTACAGGACCTGTAGAGGCCTTAGGGTTTTGAGGGTCATGCACTATTTACGGGTATTTCCTCCTTTTTTATTGGTCTGTTAAGGTGGGGGTTCAATGAATATACATAAATGTTCTCCCTGGAAATATAAGTTTTTCTCCTGACTCATATATTGCATTAAGATTTCTTAGTCTATATCCATGGAGAGGTTTCCCCCTTTTCCTTGTTGTCCATTCGGGGCCCCGGGACAAATGATGTTTCTTTAAATGCCATCTCCGGCCCTCACATGGTAAAGGGCTTTTCCCTTTTGTTCGATAATTTATATTTCTAGTTGATTTAATATTCATTAAAGGGGTTTTTCCCCTCTCTCACTTAAATGGATATGTTCCAAGGTTGATAGCTTGGGGGTTCCCACCCTAGACCGTTTTGGGAACGGGCCCCCAAAAGTCTTGGCCCGTTCACTCCTTCTGTACATGGGAGTTTTAATTAAAGAAGAGGTGTGTATGGCTTAACTGGGAACCCAACCTTTTCTGCTCTGGATCAGATTTTTGGGGCCCATTCCCCGAGGTGGGGGCCAGACCTATCCATTTTGATGCCTATCCTGTCGATAAGTCATCAAATAAAGGAAATGGGAGCGCCCTCTACGGGGATCCAGCTTATTTGGTTTCTGAAGAACATTATAACTGGAGAGTGTCCCGTCTGTTTCTTCTCATTCGTCTCTTTGGCTGCTCATACATTGGTCAGTTTAAGTCCTGTCGGGGAATATTGTTTGTTTTATTATAGTGAGGGTCCTATTTTTATAGCCGATGACTGTGATTGGGAATCATCTGTTTCTGATTGTTTTTTGCTTGAGCATGTGATCACTAATGTATGTAAATCATAGTTGTAGGAAGTGTTTGTGACTCTATGATGAAGGATTCGCTCTGAAACGCTCACAGACATGAGGTTGTGTCATGATTTTTACATTTATCAATAAGTAAAGATTTTACTGAATTTATAATGTCCTCGTGTTTATGGATTTTTCTCTTTCTGGGTTCTGCAATCCAAGCTTGTTGTTCTCTGGACAACATCCATGCCAGAGTGGAGCCAAACTGGACCTGAGTGGACCTGATTCTTGCTGACTCCACAGGAATGACACTTATCTGTAGAAAGGTTCAGGGTCCTCACCCATCATCATTTCTCTACAGTGATGGCTCCTTTTTGATAAGACTCTGGTTGTGTAACTTTAGAAAGGGAGAGATTTCTTAACCCCTTCATGCCCTGCGAGATAAGTTTACATGGAGGCGGCGTGAAGGGAGTATGGAGCGGGAAGGTCAGTGGTATCATTAAAAATTCAATCAACCCTTCATACAGCTATGTAGATGAAAAAATTAAAAAGCTGTGGCTCTAGGAAGTCGAGAAGGAAAAAAATAAATGGGACAAAAATAATAGCGGAGTCATGAAGGGGTTAGCCCTAGAACGCATGAAGTTAAAAATATACATATTAACATCATGGGGGCCTTTTAGGCCCCCATGCACATGATGTAGAAAAACACACTTAAATAACTTTCACAAGTTTATTTCAAAATTGCTCAATAAACTATGAATAGTGGAAAACAATATAATTATAATTTTTCACAGAGAAACAACCCCAAAATCTTTTTTTTTCCCAAATTTCATGCAAAGACATGGAAAACACACAAAAATGCATAGAAATTCTATAGCAAAACTAGCTGCAGCTACAATTTATATTCTAACTTTCTTTTCTATTATATTAGTCTTCCAAAACATTCTGACATGTTATTTTTTCAGAAGAGTGTTTCTTTGCAAACAGTTTCCTTACAAGTGGAACAATATCGTCTCAGGTTTTCCTCTCTATGTTTCTTGGACAACATGAAAATAACGCTTTCGGTTTTCTTTCTCCTGGCTCTGGAATAATCTGAAACTGTACGTCACACCGTTTCATTGCTTCTTTAGTTTGCTTTGGCAAGCATTTCAAGTCGCTTCGCCTATATCATGTGAGGCATTACAAGTTCATGACAAAGGTCCTTCAAGAATAAGCGTCTCCTGTCCTTCCTCTGTGCATGAAATTCCGGATGAGTTTCTGTATAAATAATGTAATGAATTTAGGGCTGCTACATCAAGCATTATTGAAAATAGACTACAGGCCATCGTTTTGTTTGCCTCTTACACGAATATTCTCCCACCATCTCATCCATTTTATCTACACATCCTTTTGTTGCATTGTAATGCAGGATGATTTCTGGTTTAAATTTTTGGTTATTGCTGTCAACACTGCAATCGTGATGCATGGTACTGAGTAAAATTACAGATTTCTCCTTCTTCGCCTTGTAAGATACCAAAGTCGCTTTGTTATTGAATCCAAGACACTCTCTAAAGTGCTCGCTGACAATTGTGTTTGAGTGCTGCTAGAATTTCTTGTCTGTTTTGCTTTATAGTACCAACAAGTGTAATAGCTTTTGCAAGCAGAAAATTGCCTAGTTCAACATTGGTAAAATAATTGTCAATGGTGATGTTTCTACCTGAATTGAATATTGGAACAGCAAGAGTTTTGACTATTTCAGACCCCAGATCCTTCTGTACTGGTGCACCAACCTCTTTGCCACAGTAGATTACGCCATTTATGCCATAATAATTTGCAGAATCACACATCCAGAAGATTTTTATTCCGTACTTGGCTGGCTTGCTGGGCATGTATTGTATGAATTTGCAGCGTCCTCTGAACGGTACAAGTTGCTCATCTACAGTAACATTAGTACTAGGATTGTAAAGTTTTGTGCAATTTTTGATAAATATGATCCAGATATAACTGTTAGGGGCTAATTTGTCTGTTTCAAACGTCTCTGCACCAGTTCGCTTATCATCAAAGCGAATGATTCTTCTAATTTCCTCATATCTGCACACTGACATTGTCGCCTTATAGTGTGGATCAGAAAGTGGGTCCAGAAATAATTCTCGTATTGGGACATCATACGATTTTTGACTCCCTGCCAGCAGGAAAAGTCCAATATATGCATAAAGTTCCTCTTTTGAGATATTTTTCCAGGACTTATTTTTTGCAGAAGCGATACGTCTTCCTTCTAGGTTTGAACATAATAGGACCTCTTCTGCAATATTGTCAGAAAAATAAGTACAGAATACATCTTTAGGGGTAAAGTAACTGGGACTTCCCACAGCTCCTTGAGCCTGTCTCACAATATTGTGTATTGGAGTACGTCCGACTAATGTAGGATTACTGTCCCAAAAAACATTCGTTTTGGATGTTCTACTTATCACTTCTTGAGGATCCACTAGATTCACTTCTTCATCATCAGAAGAATCACTGGATGAGGATGTTTGATTAGCTGGTGGCAGATATTCTTCATCAGACAAAGATAGTTCACTTTCATCATCGCTTTGAAACATAATCGCTTCAATCTCTTGGTCAGTCAGACACTTGGAGGAAGACTGTGCCATTGCTGACTAGATGTTAGAAATGAAAACAGATTTCCTCTCAACAGCTTATCTTATCACAGGTCCTTCAGCAATTAGCTCACAGTGTATACTGTCCTCAGTATTCTATACACAGCTCATTACTGTGTTCAGAGGACCTGAGGTGATGTCATGGCCTTATCACTCCCTCCAAAAATCACATGACATCCTCACATGTTATTATCCACACCCTGGCCCCTCCACCAGCATTACTGAGTACAAATAAAGTAACTTGAGACACAAACACTTCTGAGAACATGATAAAAACAGTGGGGGCCTAAAAGGCCCCCAATTCGTACAGATGTAGTTTTCACCAAACAAGCATTGTTACACCATAATGCCTATGAAAAAAAAAATATATGAACAACTTGATATTATCAACAATGACATACTTGAGGAATACCTGGAGTTTCAAAATTCTAACTAAAGTAATTTTGCAGATAATAGCAAAAATTTAAGCATGGGGGCCTAAAAGGCCCCCAATATGCATTCTAGGGTTAAAAAACAGCTATTTCCAGGCTGCCCAGAGCCTGCAGGGTGCTGTAGAATGTTGTGCCATGCTTAAATATGCAGAGGGAGCTTGGTTTGGTCTTCATACAATGTTGTGTTTTAGTATGACAGGGCAGATGACTCCCGGGCCGCTCTTAGAATCGCTTCACTCTAAAATTCCCTGGGCACTTACAGGGGCAAAACTGACCAAAAACTGAAGGGGGAATGTAGCCTGATAAAGTCATGGCAGCGAAAGCTGGAAGAAAACAAGCTGAGGGCTCAGGTGGCAACATCAGTGACAGAGTTGTGGAGGTTTACGGCAGCAGCCACAGCAGCATGAGGTCAGAGAGTTGCACAATGACATTCTGGAAGTGGCAAAATAGTAGTAGGCCACAGAGTGGCACAATGACATAGTGTGGAGGTCACGGCAGCAGCATGAGGTCAGACAGTGGCACAATGACATTCTGGAGGTGGCAAAAAACAGTAGCAGGCCCCAGAGTGGCACAATGAAAAGAGTGGAGGTGACGGTGGCAAACAGCATGAGGTCAGACAGTGGCACAATGACATTCTGGAGGGTGGCAAAAACTGGAGTAGGCCTCAGAGTGGCACAATGACACAGTGTGGAGGTAACGGCAAGCAGCAGCAAAGAGGTCAGAGAGTGGGACAATGACATTCTGTAGGTGGCAAAAACACTAGTAGGCCACAGAGTGGCACAATGACAGAGAGGGGAGGTACAGCAGCATGAGGTCAGGACAGTGGCACAATGAAAACAGTGGGGGAGGGCACGGGGAGCAGCAGCATGAGGTCAGGCAGTGGCACAATGATATTCTGGAGGTGGCAAAAACAGTAGCAGGCCACATAGTGGCACAATGACACAGTGTGGAGGTCACGGCAGCAGCAGCATGAGGTCAGACAGTAGCACAATGACATTCTGGAGGTGGCAAAACAGTAGTAGGCACAGGTGGCACAATGACAGAGAGTTTTTGGTGACGGCAGCAGCAGCATGAGGTCAAAAGAGTGGCACAATGACGTTTGGAGGTAGGGAAAAACTGGAGTAGGCCACAGAGTTGCAAAAATAAAGAGTGTGGAGGTGACGGCGGCAGGAGCACAGCATGAGGTCAGAGAGTGGCACAATGACACAGTGTGGATGTCACCGGCACCAGCAACAGCAGCAGCAGCATGAGGCCCTGAAGTGGCACAAAGACAGAGTGTGGAGGGGGGTGGCAATCCATCCCCGGTAAAGATGGTTTCTTGGGAGATGGAGAAACTGTCAGCAAAAGGGGAAACAGGAGGTGGCGGCCCAAAA